>JAMQGT020010047.1:0-119197 GCA_024447675.2 Pterophyllum scalare
TTTTATTTGAGTGTTCCCTTTATTTTTTTGATATATATATACATACACACACACACTGGGTACGATGTGAGTATATATATATATATATATATATATATATATACATATACATACATACATATATATATATATATATATATATATATACATACATACACACATACATACACACACACATACACACACACATACACACACACATACACACACACACACACACACACAGTTTTTTATTAAATATATATCCTTTACTAGGCCTCACCTCCACTAATCATGACCATGTTTGTGCTGTTGGTGCATTTTGGAATATTTTTAATGAAATGAGATGACAAATAATAAAAAAAATAGGGTCTGAAGTTCTGTGGACATTCATAGTTCCAGTAAGACGATGAAAAAACAAACAAACCCTGAAGCATGATAGGAACGGCAAACACCACAGTTGTTAAGATGACAGTAAAGAGAAATGATTATTATGATTAGCTATAATCACAAGATTTGAGGAGTGTTTTATTAATCACTTGTAAAAGTAATAAATAAATTTAATAAACCTGTCCTTGCACTGCACCCATACAATTTTTGGATGTAACTTTCCTTCCAAGCTAGCTCACAACTTACCCTTCCTACCCTCTAATCCAAGTATGGTCACTTTTTGGCTCTGATGAACTAATACGGCACCAGCCAAAATGCGGAGTCCCGAAACCAGTTGGTGACGTCATAGCGTCTACGCCACACATGCACACTTGATTACATGCAAAACAAAAGTAAAAAGTCACACACAATGATGCGTTTATAATACAGGCTGTTTAGGGCCAGTCGGAGCATTAAAACTGGCTCCCGAGGCCATAAAAAAGCAGCTCGGCTCTGCTCTGGAAAAATCAGAGAAGGTTCCAGAGAAATGTGAAACACCTATCCTGCTGCAGCGGCATGTGGAGATGAAAAAGAAGCTGGTCTTTTTGGCTTTGGTTCTGAGCGCAGGCAAAATATGTTAGTAGATATTGAGATAGCATGTGTTAATAATAAACAGCATGTGTGAAGAGGAAGCAACAAAGTCAATAAATGCTGAATCTCCTGGTGATTTGACTAAGAGACAGAGACAATAAGGGACAAGAAACTTCCAATCAGGACGCACTGAAACTAAATGAGGGCTGTTTGGAGCAACAGACCAACTGTCAACAAATGCTATTCCACCTGCTGTGCATACGCACACTCACACACACACACACACACACAGCCAGACACCCACCCAAAGGCCCTGCATCAAACACAGACAACAGTTTGCATTCCTGAGCTCTACATGCCTGTACACGTGAATTTATGAGCACAAACGTCCCACACACAAACCCACCAAAATTCATGCCAAGTCCTCACTTTCCACTGCTCCCAGCCCCCATTTGGGGCCCATATGTTAACTATCTGTGCTAATTTGTCCCATTGAAAGTCTTTTGCAAAAGGAAATGACAGTTTGGAAGGGTGTAATTTTAGGAACAGGGACGTCCCCTGTGGGGGTCAGTAGGCAGACTGTTGACTGGCCTGGATGAGGCTCATCTGGGCCTCATTTTAGAAAGCTGGGAGCACCGCTTCCTCCACAGAGACTCGAGCATGTTGGCTCAACGGGCCTGAGAGTCAAAGCTGATCAGCGAAGAATATACTGTAAGAAAATTAGGAAGCAAAGAGTGGCAGTTAAACAATTTTGCTTCCTTTACTTATTCACTTGGACACAATGTAGCAGTCTAAAAACAACCCTTCATTTACTTTACCACCAAAACTCTGTTTTTTTTGTCCTGACTGTGATGCTGTATGGAAAACCACTAGAATGTGTGCAGAATTAGAAAACGTGCGGTATGAACCCAACCATGCACAATCATGTCTGCACATATCTGTACATGTCTGGTTAGGCAGACAGCCAGTGTAATGTAAACGTAATCATGTAAACATAATCATGTTCGCACTGCTGTTTATGCATCTGTCAGTTTTCAGTACATCATACGCAGAATCTATACTGGCAGGTTTAAAGTGTATAAAAACTGGTCACAAGTGAACCGATTAAACAATATTTTTATTTAAATCGTCTAATTATACGTGTTAGTTTTCCTTACTGTTAATGAACTTCTTGCTGCTCTTAGTGGGCCTGATTACCACACAAGGTACAGCCTCAGTTTACATTATGAAATTTAATCTTGCAATGTGTCAGTAAAGCACGTCCTTTCTATGTTGAGTGGGGTTCAGGCACCGATGGCAAGTTTGGTTTTCTCAGGGCATTTGTTCACTATTCGTCACTGTCATCGTGGGGAAATGTGCAGCATCTTGGGGGAAAAACTGATAGCAGTTCCTTTTGAAGTCAGTTTATAGGCATTTCTGTGCCCTTTCAAAAGAAATGAGATACGAGACAGTGCGGGCCAAAAAGGAAAGGAAGGGAGTGGTGCGGGCAGGCAGGGTGAGGAGTAATGCCTGGCCTGGATATCACGGGATATAAATCACTACTGCAACACTCGCAGGGTTTACTGTTAAGACAGAGAGAGGGAAAAAGAGAGAAGCTCCAAGGAGATAAGACAAACAGTTTTGAAGACATTGCAGATGGGAATGAAGCCATTAATTATCATAAAAAATGTCTGCTTCTCGTCATCCTCCCCCCTGTTCTCGTCATCATCGTCACCATTTACTCCGTCATCATGCACGCAGGTGAGATGCTTGCAGAGGCCATACAGCGAGGGAATGTTCCAAATCTAGTGAGGGGAGGTGGTACGTTATGAAGATTTTTTTTAAAAAAATGCTACGTGGGGTAAAGGAGTTAAAGCATTTGAGTATGGTGCTCTATCCTGTCAACAGGCGAAGCCAAGCAACATTCAACCCTCAGAGACGACAGGTCAGCTCACACAGAGACGGGGAGGAGGTGGTGGTGGTGGGGTGACAGTCATCTGCCTCATCAGACACGTCCTGCACACGCCTGGGGTAGATGGGTTGGGGGATGGAAAGGGGGTAGGGCAGAGAAACACGGCTGGAGCCAAAGAAGTTGTGGCTGGGCTATATTTAACATCTCCAACATGTGGGCTTCATTTGGCATGATGTGTGTGCTGCATACCTTCTCTGACAGTAACAGACTCTGCCTAAAGCCCTTTTAAAATCACCCACAAGAGAGTTCTAAAGGCATAACTGAGTTACAGATTTAAAAAAAAAAAATTCTTTAAACATGTCTTAACTACTTTTTGAAAAATGTATGCATTCAATAAGGGCAACTCTGCACATCCGCAGGTCCGAATGGTAACTGTTCAGGTTTATGACCCAGCCATAATTTTGGCAACAACTTGATGGTGCTCAGAAGTTTATGAAACCTTTAAAATTGTCTACATTTGTGGATAAATATGGGAATGAAATTAATCATTCAATAGAGTTACTATCAGATGTGAGTTAGTGCCCTGTTTTTATTCAGAGAACAGGGATCTATCCAAGTGTTTCGCAATATATGACTGAGGACGTGAATCAGACTAGAAACATTTACAAAACCACCCCTCAACAGTTTAGCCTTTGTCAGTCAGTCAGAGTGTACAGATGGAGGAAAGACCGAATGAAGGAAGGAGCAAATCAAGAAGGGTTGATCAACAAAGGTGTAACAGTCCTGGAGGTCTTCAGTTACTGTCCAGTACCCACAGTTATACTTACAAATCAAAGGAGACAGATGCTCCTGTCAGCTCAGACTTCACCAAAGAACCCACACAGTTCTAAGCTTTTCTGACATGTATCTGCAGTCCAGTAACAAATGTCTCTACAATAAGGGTACACTGCCAGCAGGAAATGCTAAAATTTATTGCAAGTACTGTTTAATGGAGCCAACTTGTCAAACTGAAAACAAAAACATGCCAAAAATATAAGCATATATATTCATATAAGGTTGAACTACAAATATTATATACAAACACCTATTTTATGTGCATTAATCATAAAACAGGGTTAAAACTGACATGAGTATAAAAACCTCTCTCTCTGTTTTAAAGGGAGATTTGCAGGTTTTACACACATTACTACTTATTATACTAAACTGTAATCCTGAAACATCACTGGAAAACCAAAGGATTAGTAACAGATGCACCAAAGCAGCACCTCTTTAAGTGTAACGACGTGTACAGCTAGTTCTTATAACAAATAATGTTACCTGGTCCTTGTGTCCCTAAGTCACCGAAAGTAACTTTGACTAAAATAATATAGACAGAAAAACAAAGTCATATATGCAAGACTACAAATCTGCAGACATGCTAGCTACCAGTACAGGAAACGCTAAATGCTAATCAAAGGTGCTAGCATGGTGATGTTGTAGTATTCACCATGTTGGTGTAGCATGCTCTTACACTTCCAAAAAGTATAACTGATGGTTACAGAAATCTGACATTTTTTCCCCTGGGGCTTATTTACATTTTTGACATGATGATGGTTCTCAAAAAAATCTACATTTTAAAGTGAAGAAAAACACAAAACGGTCAGAATTCACCCTGAGGGGGGACCATGAACATCTAAACAAAACTTAACAGCATTTTCACACAAAACCCTGTCAAAACCCCATTACTTCAGTGCCAATCACATGCTGGCACTGAAGACAGACAGACAGACAGACACACACACACACAGGCATATTTTGTTGGTTATCTTTGTAAAGACAAACGTTGACATTGGATGAGTGACAAAACTCGGACTATAATCGGAGTTATGTCACTTGTCCAATGTCATCGTCTCGGATGATGTTTCTGTCTCATAATTATGAGACAAAGATCTGCAATCTGCCTCTTGTTTACATTTGAGATGGTACAGAAAATACTTACATACGCACTGTGACAATGACACATCACATGTCATCACTGAGTGTTTCCTCCTCATAGCAGTCCTTTTTAAAAACCAGACAGTAATCTAATGTGCATGTGACACATTCAGGGGAAATCTGTAAACTGTAGCTATTACAAAAAGCCTGAGTTACTCTCTTTATGAATGGCCTCTGCACGAGCACTAAAATAAGGCATGCTACAATACCCCAATATACCAACCACTACCAACAAACATACAGCACCCAGCGCCCACACTCAAGTGCTATTATCTAAACCATCAGTAGTGCATTCCAACCTCAAGGTCAAAGCCTAACTCCATATATCCTCCCAAACAAACACACACACACACACACACACACAGCACGCACGCTATCCAGCTGTAAAAATACTGCATCAATCATCTGGACAATTTACACATCAGATAAACTATTCAGAATAGCTATAGTGACAGCATATTTTAAAGAAATGTAATCGGAAGGATCTCCCCCTGCACTGCAAAATGAAAAGCCTTCACACCCTCCTATTCATTGCCAGCTTTTCCACACCACAAAGCATCACCAGCTCTGTGTGTTGGCATTCCAGGCTGCACTGAAAACAACATTTATAAAAATGAGCTTCAGCCTCCACCACCTAGGCCGTCCTGGTTTTATTTTGTACACCTTTTCGAGGGGTTGGAGGGCGTAGACTTTTAGGCTTTAGACTGTGAGTTAAATGTTGAGCTCAGGTATTTGCTTGGGATGCTAAATCTTGTGGATATGAAACGCATTTAGCCACACGGACACACGTGTGCAGAAGGTTTGAAGCTCACGCTTCTATTTGCAGGTGCAGCCGATGAACATGTTCCAATAATATTTGTCGATTTCTCCATGTGAGGAATGTAAAAAATGAAGGCTGTGACCGAAGTTTCCCATTCGCCTGGGAGGTTTACTCCCCGGTAAACATTCAGATAAGCTCAGGCACAATCTAAAGCTACCGCTGCCACACAAGACAACACAAGCAGACACGCTCACTGCAGGGACCAACTCACACTAGCTGGGTGTTTTGTCTTAGTGTGCAAAGACACAAAATCAAACAGATGAACACAAAACAATCTTTTTCGTAGCTATGGTGAAACATTAGATTGTATCACAGGGATTGTACTGGTAGGAAATGATGGCAACAGATTGATATAAAAGCTGCAGAAGCACCTGTGCACACAAAACAAATCAAAGGCGACACACGCACACATTAATGTTTAGACTTTAGCTGTTCTGTCTTGCTGATTGTGAATCAAAAGAACTGCAGTTGAGATAAACGCTGTTTGAGAGGTTTATCATGGCTGAGAGAGCAGGTGTGTGACTCTGGGGTCTGACAGAATTCCCTTGGTTACATTTTTTTTCCCCCCAAACTTTACATAAGTGGCTGAAGCCACTGGAAAAGCATCATCAGTAATGATGAAGAGTGGGAGAAATTGTGGTACAAGCACACTTTTATGAGCGGACAGATGAATAGCCGGACAGAATGAGTGAGATGTTAAAAGGCTCGTTTCTAAGCACAACAGACATGAGAGAAAGGAGTTAACATCCACTGGTCCTATATGTACGTGCACTGCATACAAGCTCTTTATGATGTACAAATCTACATATGCGACCTGACACAATGACCTAAAAACATCATTGAACTGATTGTCACAGCAAAGGAATGTTGTCTAGTGTTGATCACAGAGGACGAAGAGTCTCTAAACCATGTCTCAGTCAAAACTGTTTTATCCCCCTGCATTCTCCACTTCACAGAAAAAACAGTCCTGTCTTCCAGAAGATCACAATAACACATTTGTCACATTTAAAGTGTATGTAAGAAGCCAAACAGGGGAGGGAAATAGACTGGAGTGTATCAAACCAACATGATGGAATTATTTAAGTCTGGAGGGGTTTTGCTTCTCTGAAGTTGGACTTGCAACATTTTCGACCAACAAAGACCTGCCAGCCCCTCTGGTTTGCATCCCTGTGGTTTGGGCAAACCTGTAGAATCCATGCAGCTTGACTTCTGCTGCTCATGAAATTACCACACATGTGTAAAAGATCTTGAGCAATGGTCTCAGATGTTTTGACTCCACTGTTTCCAGTGTGTGTGTGTGTGTGTGTGTGTGTGTGTGTGTGTGTGTGTGTGTGTGAGAGAGACACCTACCTCATGATGAAGGGCATGAAAGGCGCAAGCCCCAAAGGAGAAGAGGACCCATCCATGGGAGAAGGATAGAGCCGACTAAGAACCAGCAGCAGTAAGAACAGACTGGGATGCAGCTTCACCTGACCGCTGTCACTAAACATGTACAAACACACACACACACACACACACACACACACACACACACACTTAGTCTTATCTAAAAAGTAAATGTAGTAAATAATCAATGGCGAAGCTGTTAAATGAATGAATACTGGATTGGCTTTAATGCTATTTTAGGATTCTTAGCATGCTTATACCCAGGGAAAAGCAAAGGAGCAGCCACACCTGACTGCAAGGCAACACTTCAGCAGTCTTGATTGTTACAATAAACATTACCCACTCTATGAAGGCATTTTGGAGACTTCACTTTCTTGCCTTCTTGCTAAGAGTGAAATGAGAAGATCGATATATTTATATATAGTCTGTAGACTAAATATAAAACTAAAGGCACACGGATGATTAGCTAAGCTTAGCATAGAGACAGGTAGACAGAGCTAACTACTAGCTTTAACAGCACTTGTTATGATCAGTAACAACATGACATTCACTGAACTCATTATTTGAAATTTGATCATTTCAGTTGATATGACAGATAACAACACTACTACTACTACTACATTTTCAACATGTAGCTACTTTACATGATCCCCGTGACTAGTTAATAGTTATTTGTAGCTTTAATGTTTGATATGAGGCAACTACTAAGGTGCAACTGCAGTGACAGAAGCTTCTGACAGCAACCTGGAATTTACCTATACAGTCTGGTAGTTTCTAGTGTGACGCTCATGACAGTAATAAGTCACCTGAAAAGCACAAATAACCAAAGTTACCGTGCAAAATTTAACTGGCCTAAATTCCTCTTGCTTTTTAATAGACTCTGCATGTCTAAAAACCACCCACGCTCTGAAACAGTCATCTCCTCATCTGTCCTTGAACCGAGCTTTTCACCTCCCTCTTCTCCTCCATCCAAATCCCATCACTGCCAGCTGAGTCAGAGTGGAAACTGTCTCTCTCTGCCAGCGGTTTCACAGTTTCACTCTGACACACTCGCAGCGAAGGAAGGAGGGAGGAAAATGGAGAAAGGGAACGAAACAGACAAGGACTCGGAGAACAAAATACGATTAATTGTACGCAGTATCTAAAATGAAATACAGCCATGCTTCGCCTTCGCAGCAGTTTTATTTTTCCTGTCGTGCAGTTGTTGTCTTAGAATATGGAAACATGAGAGGAAAGAGTGTTTATAATGGAGGGAGTGCTTACATCTGAACTTTGTGAAGGCCTGCGAGTATGTAAGGTCTGCTTATGTGCCTGTGTGTATCAGGAGAGCAGCATGTCCTTTGGGCCCTGTCATTAGTCATGAGGATCTCATAGAAAAGAGACCCCCCCCCCTCCAAGAAAACAGCGTATGCTTTTCATTACTTCATTAAACAAAACACTCACAGAGAACCATCCAGTGGGACTGCCATAGATCGGCAAGATGGGAAACGTAATAGCGGCCCAATTAGTAACTGGTCTAATGTGTTTAATGTCACAGTTCAGTCAAGCACAACAGGACAGGATGTGATGTCACATACACACAGGAGGGGGGGCAGCTTGAGGGGAACTGCAGGCATATGAGGCCTTGTTGGGACACAGCTGGAGACAGAAACATTTAACAGGATGAAAAAGAGACACTGTGGCATTTAATGGAGCGCTCAGATTCCTCCGTGAACGTCTGCCCTCTCCCCCCAAACTCCTCAATCATCTCCAGCAGCCGGGTGTTTGACGAAAAGACTATTTTTGTTTTACATTTTTTAAAGAGAGTGGAAACAGAGCGCTGACCTTAAGTATTTGAATTCTTCATTTAGAAAGGAGTAAAGGGGACACAGTAGCAAAGAGACACAAAAGAAGCTCTAAAGTAAACTCAAGCTGCAGCTTATAATTTATTCCACTCTCAGCAAATAAATCATCCGTTCTGTTTAGAAAATGACTTGGAATATGATACGAAAACTGTTTTCTTTGGAAGTGCAGGCAGAGGCAGATAAGATGAAGTACTGCTGCAAATCAGAGCAGATTAAAATGTGGGTGGTGACCTGAGATACTTCAGATAAACCTGGTTTGCTACACTGAGACAATAAAATTAGAAATGTGAAACAACAAGTCAGTCTCGGAGCATGTATGAGAGCATGCTTGGGCCCCCAAAGATATTCTCTTCAAAATTCAATTTAGTGTGTTTAGAGTGGGCGCAGACACTGTGTGACTGGAGGACCATCTGTCCAGACTATAGGAAGGCTGAGGTAAGAGAGGATACCAAGAACAAATACTACACAAAATGTACTCACAGGTCATTAATAATAACAAATAAGTGAAGAAAAACTTGTGCTGTGGGGGTGGGGGCTTTATAATAAAAGAGTCACTGAAGAGGTGTGTGAAATTTCATGGGTCTAGCTTGAACAGTATTCATCTATGATGTGAATTTGAACATCCTAGGTCACATCGTTCTCAAGTTATGGCCATCGTTAAAGTTTTTGTGGAACAGACGTCAATGCCGCGGACACCAAGGCTACGACAGTAGCTCGACTTTTTCTTCAAAACACCCGAGCTAAAACTTAGGTTAGTGTACTCTTGGATCTTTATGATGTCAGGTAGAAGGGAAATCTCTAATATGGTAGTCCCAGACTGACAGCTCTGGCCAACAGTGGGTGAACGAAGACTGTTAATCATGCAAAACTACTCAGATCGTACAGAAATCAATAAAAATAAAAGGAGACTGAAATGAGTACAACAGATCCCTCCTAACACAGGGTAGTCTTTTCTGTTTGGGCACTTATTCCTGATTTTCTCCAAATTCTATGGACTCATAGGCATGAATGTCATGGTAATTTGGGACTTTTAATGATTTTTTGAACTCTTTTTTTTTCCAGGGTGGAATTATTGTACATATATTTACATACACCCCCACTAATATTTGGGTAAATGTCCTTTAGCATGTTGCATCAACAAGTTTCGGAAATAATGCTGGCTGGATATTTGACCACTGGTCTTGGCAGAATTGGCAAGGTTCATTTAAATTGGTCAGTTTCCTGCATGGACCTGGCTTTTGAGCTTAGTCCACAAAGTTTAATGGGGTTGAGGTCGGGGCTTTGTGAAAGCCATTCCAGAAGCTTAATGTTACCCTACTTTATCCATTCCAAAACCCAGTTTTGATGTGTGTTTCAGATTATTATCCTGGTGGAACACCCAACTGTGTTTAAGTTTCAACCATCTAGCTGTAGATTTGAGATGAAGTTGAAGAATTTGGAGGTAGCTCTCCTTTTTTATTATTCCATCAGTCGAGCTTGAAGGTGTTGGTTTTGGAGCGGGAGCTTCTTTCTTGGTCAGCAGCCTCTCAGTCCATGGTGATGTAAAATCCCTTCACTGTGAACAGTGATGCTGTTGTTCCAGCAGTTTCCGGTTCATGGCAGGCTTGACCATTAATCAATTTCCTCTAATTTGAAGGTGACGGTCTGGTCTTCTTCCAGACCTCGGCAAAGTGGTGACATTTGAATAATTTATTCTTACAGTCGCTCGAACCGACGATCCTGGAATCTGCAGCTGTTTAGAAATGGCTCCAAGAGACCGTCTCAACTTGTGTAAATCTACAATTCTCCTTTGATCTTCACTGAGTCCGTTGGACTTTCCCATTGTTCTGAGTATTGGTCAGTCCACTGAGTGCTGTAAAACAAATCCTTTTTATGCTGGAAAGGAGAAACTATCATGATCACTAACGAGAAGTTAATAGTCCTTGGCAAATTAAAAGACATTGTAGAGCATTCAGCACCACTTATTAAAAGATTTAAGTTGATGTATGTTGCTTCATATCTGCACATATCTGTTTACAGTATGGTGCAGACTTCTATTTATTTCACTGTCTCGTCCTTGTGTGTATTTCATTTTACAGTGGATTGTGTTTTTGGATTAAGGGGTCTCTGATAATTAAAGGAACACTTTGTATCATGCTGAAGAAAATATTCAAACTGAAAATCTTTACTGAATACACTTTGTAATCTGTTGGGAACAAAATGATGCAACAGTGATCAGTGAACCCCAAGTAATCAACCCTTGGGGGGGCTAAAAAAAAAAAAAACAAAAGACAAGAAATCACAGGCCAACTTGTGAGGCCAGGGGCTGTCCTGCACTAGGAGGAACCCCGGCCCAATGCAACAAGATAAGATCTGAGAGTGGATCTGAGGATTTAATCCCCACGCCTAACAGCAGTCAGGATACCACTGTGCATTCTTCTAATGTTCACCACGGCATCATGTCCTCAGTGTGAACCTGCTCTTATTTGTGCAGAGAATAGGGTGTAAGTGATGCATCTGCCAGTTCTGGTCTTTCCGGGCAATTGAACTACATGGTGCTGGGCTGTGAGCATGTGTCTCATTAACGGATGTTGGAACTTCATTTGCTGCTCGTGGAGTCTGTTTCTTACAGTTTAATGGGAAACATGTACATGAGTAACCCTCTGGAGGTTCCTTTGTAAGCATGTGAAATTGATTCAATAGTTTATGCTTCCTAACGTGTTTATAGAAGCAGTCTGCATGCCTGCGTGCTCGGTTTATTCACCTGTGACCATGGAAGTGATTGGAACACCTGAATTCAATGATTTGGGTGGATGAGTGAATACTTTTTGGCAATATAGTGTATATACTCTAACTACATGTATTACTACATGTATTTTTGTTTTTCCTGTGCTTTTGTATGTCAGTTTGCGAATCACTACACATCTCTGGACACAGAGCTGTTTTCCCTTCTCTACAGCTTTAGTATAAGAGGGATTTCTGCAGGAAGGGTGGATTACATAATCCACAAATATATGGTCTTAACACAGGCCCAAATCCTACTTCTATAATCATTCCTATACCGTGGCCTATTTTGGAAATGTACTGCCCTGTTACTACTTCACGTCTATTTAAAACCACTAACAGCAACCCTCTTACCTCCCGTCCTGCAGCGTTTGGCTACAGTTTGGTGCGGTCGGTCTGTTTGGGTGGTGCGATACGCTGAGATGATGTGGGAAGTCAAGACAGCCGGGATCTGGTTCCGTGGGAAATTTGCAAATGTTTTAACAAGGGTCGTGGGGAGTGAGGGGAATTGTGAAAGAGCTGGCTTGAGAGAGCTTTCAATTAATTGGATCCATATTAAGATAAGGCCGCCTGGGCAGCTGTTGGATGAGTCATGTGCTTATAAAAAGGGAGTCTGGAGTGAGCTGACAAAGATAAGAGCAATGAACCCAAGTGGACCCAACTCTCCACTCCAAAAACCATAGAAAAATCTCAACAAGACATTCATTTTATTCGGTTGTAAAGCTCTGTGCTTTGAGCAAATAGTCTGTCAACTAAGCAATTTCGAAAAGTCCACATGAGAATTCAATGCAGAGGAAAATAGCTGAGCTCCATCTTGAGAAAACCCTCAGTTCTGGACTGATGAAAAGTTGCACTAACCTCACTTCTTCCACCATGTTACTCCAGGAAGCCTGCCAGTGCAAAAGCACCACTGCTTAATCAGCTTAAGAAAACAAAAAGGCTGTCTCGTACAGCTTAAATGCAAGTTAAATTAAACCTATAATAGGATCAAGGATGTGTGAAAAGCCACGGCGAGGTGCATGTGTGTGGATTTAAGAGTTCCACCTTACCTTTCCACTGTGGCTGCAGCCTCCTCCAGCTGGTTCAGAAGGAATGGATAGAGAGCTGGAAAGCGGGTGAAAAACTCTCGACCCGTCATCCTGCAGGCAGAAGCAGAGGAGGGCACTTAATCACAGAAATGATGATTCTCAAACCAGCAATGCAATGGCATCTTTGATATATTCAGTGAAGTTTAGAGAAGTTGTTGTATGTAAAACACACTCAGCCACTTCATTAGGTACACCTGTTCCAGCAATCATTAATGCAGATGCCTAATAATAATAATAAGACAACCCACTGAAGTTCAAACTGAGCATCACAGAGAGGGGAAGAAAAGTGATTTCTGTGACGTTGAACGTGGCATGCTTGTCAGTGTCATGCATGAAGCAGCTGATCTGCTGGGATTTTCCAACACAACCATCTCTGAGGTTTACAGAAAATGGTCTGAAAAAGAGAAAATATCCAGTCAGCAGCAGTTCTCTGGGTGAAACTGCCTTGTTGATGTCAGAGGTCAGAAGAGAATGATCAGACTGCTTTGAGCTGACAGGAAGGCAATAGTAACTCAAATAACCACCCGTTACAACCAAGGTATGCAGAACAGCATCTCTGAATTCACAGCATCTCGAACCCTGAAGCAGATGGGCTGCAGCAGCAGAAGACCACACTGCGTGCCACTCATGTCCGCTAAGAACAGGAAATAGAAACTAGAGTTCACACGGGCCACCAATTGGACTACAGAATTAGAATTAGAAAACATTGGCTGGACTGATGAGTCTTGATTTCTGCTGGGATATTCAGATGTGGTCCATATTTGGCATGAACAACATAAAAACAGATCTATCCTGCCTTGTATTAACAATTCAAGCTGGTGGCACACTCTGGACCCCTTAGTGCCAACTGAGCCTATTTTAAATGCCACAGCACACCTGAGTATTGTGACCACAGCGTGTCCATCTTTTGATGGCTGTTTCCAGCCATCAAAAAATTGACTGGAAATTGTTTTTTTTGAGAATGGCAAGGAGTTCACTGTACTCAAATGACATTCACAATCACCAGATCTCAGTCTAATAGAGCATCTTTGGGATGAGGTAGAATGGGAGATTTGCATCACCAATGTGCAGTTGACAAATCTGCCAAGAAGAATTAAGTCAGTTCTGAAGCCAAACAGGGGTCCAACCTGGTACCAGCAGGGTGTACCTAATAAAGCAGAAGGTCAGTATATAGTTTTAAGATTTTTTTTTTAAAACTCAGTTTTACTCATTTGCCTGCAGCTCTATGAGGCTGTGCTTAAAGCTCAGTGTTTCTGTCACAGTGAAATGCTGTTTAGCAGATGTTATCTTTATCATTTTTAACATCACATTTAAGCACAAACTACAGCTGAGACTGATGGGAATGCCATTCAGTCATGCAGAAATGTAAAGATCTGATTACACTGCTTGACATATTTAACCAAGTGAATACCATAAGCGCAAATTTATAGACACTTATAGCACAGCATTTTTTCTTATTTGCAAGCTCTGAAATATGATGCCTTGACAGAAACATACAATTACTCTGGCATGATTTGTCATATACAGAAAATTATTTGATAAAATGCAAAACACTTTAATGTTCCAAGCTCTGAAATGTAAGGATTTGCTGCTATTTAAGACATAAACTGCTCAAAAAAAAAATTATAGGAACACGTTGAAAATACATCAGATCTCAATGGGGAAATAAATCATGCTGGATATCTACACTGATATAGACTGGGTAATGTGTTAGGAATGAAAGAATGCCACATCGTTTCATGGAAATGGAAATTATCAACCTACAGATGATCTCCTGGGGAATCCCCTCCCAGATGTGGATCAGGTCATCACTGAGCTCCTGAACAGTCTGAGGTGCAACCTGATGGTGTCCAAAGGACTGAAACATAATGACCCAGAGGGGTTGGGGACCAGTCAGTTGTATTAATTCCTTCATCCTCCAGGAACTGCCTACATAGAGATGCCAGATGAGGCTGAGCATTGTTGTTTATCAGGAGGAACCCAGGACCCACTGCACCAGCTTAGAGTTTAGAGTCTGACAATGGGTCCAAGGATTTCATTCTGATACCTAATGGCAGTCAGGGTGCTGTTGCCTAGCCTGTAGAGGTCTGTGCGTCCCTCCATGGATATGCCTCCCCAGACCATCACTGACCCACCACCAAACTGGTCATGCTGAACGATGTTACAGGCAGCACAATGTTCTCCACAGCTTCTCCAGACACTTTCGTGTCTGTCACATGTGCTCAGGGTGAACCTGCTCTCATCTGTGAAAAGCACTGGTGCGGTGGACCTGCCAATTCTGGTTTTCTATGGCAAATGCCAGTCGGGCTTCACGGTGCCGGGCAGTGAGCACATGGCCCACTAGAAGTCTGTTTCTGATTGTTTGGTGAGAGACATTCACACCAGTGGCTGCTGAAGGTCATTTGCCAAGACAGTCTGCCATTACAAACATTTGAGCATAATACTGTAACGGGATGTCACCTGTGCAAGAAGTCCAGTTGTGAAATTTCCTCGCTACTAAATATTCCACAGTCAGCTGTTAATGGTATTACAACAAAGTAGAAGTGACTGGGAACGACAGCAACTCAGTCATTGAAGTGGTAGACCACATAAATGGTAAACAGACTAGTTCTTATGGAGTGCTTTTCTACTCTAGCTGAGCACTCAAAGCACTTTATTCAACACGTTTGCATTTACCCATTCATACAAGCACTTCCTTCTATAGCTAAGTGCTTACTATCTAACATTCACACACATTCATATTCCGACGGTTGCATCAGAGAGGAACTTGGGGTTCAGTATCATTCAATATTGCCCAAGGACACTTTGGCATGCAGACCCACAAACCTTCAAATTAGTAGATGACCTGCTCTACCTCCTGAGCCACAGCCACCCCAAATTTACAGAGCGGGGTTAACGGATGCTGAGGTGCATAGTGCACAGAGGTCACCAACTTTTTGCAGGGTCAATCGCTACAGACCTCCAAACTTCATGTGGCCTTCAGATTAGCTCAAGAACAGTTCATAGAGACCTTCATAGAATGGGTTTTCATGACCGAGGAGCTGCATCCAAGCGCAATGTAAAGCGTCAGATGCAGTCGTGTAAAGCACACCACTACTGGACTGTAGAGCAAGGGAGACGTGTTCGCTGGAGTGACAAATCACATTTCTCCATCTGGCAATCTAATGGATGAGTCTGGGTTTGGCAGTTGCCAGGAGAACAGTACTTGTGTAAAGTTTGATGGTATGGGGTCGTTTTTCAGGAGTTGGGCTTGGCCCTTAGTTCCAGTGAAAGGAACTCTTACTGCTTCAGCATACCAAGACATTTTGGAGAACTTCATGCTCTCAACTTTGTGGGAACAGTTTGGGGATGACCCCTTCCTGTTCCAACATGACTGCACACTAGTGCACAAAACAAGGACCATAAAGACATGGATGAGTGAGTTTGGTGTGGAAGAACTTGACTGGCCTGCACAGAGTTCTGCCTCAACCCAATAGAACACCTTTGGAATGAATTAGAGCGGAGACTGTGAGCCAGGCCTTCTCGTCCAACATCAGTGTCTGAGCTCACAAATGTGCTTCTGGAAGAATGGTCAGAAATTCCCATAAACACTCCTAAACCTCGTGGAAAGACTTCCCGGAAAAGTTGAAGCTGTTATAGCTGCAAAAGGTGGGCCAACATCATATTAAACATTATGGATTAAAAATGGGATGTGACTCAAGTTCATATGTTTGTGAAAGCAGATGAGTGAATACTTTTGGCAATATAGTGTATGTGGAGTCCACCCTATACAGTAGACAGGGAAACATTAGTGCAACAAACCTAAAACAGAAAGAAGGAGTAAAACTAGAAAGTTTTTCATGCTTGGAATACTTGTCTGCTTCTATGAGGTTTGAAATATTATGGCCCAAAAAGATGCTGGATCTAGAGTAAAGGAACATAACGTAAAAGACAATTTAAAGAAAAGTAGCCCCCAATGGAAAAAAGACTTTACCATATACCATTAAAGAGACACCACTAAGCTATAGTCAAAAATAAGAAGCAGCTGGAAAGCAAAACAGGAAGGTGTTTTAACACTAAAAAGAGATTCATAAATAAATCAAGTATAATGTCTCAATAGTTAAACAAGAGGAGAAATTAAAAAAGGAAACTGGTAGTTTTATTTTATTCTAATTTGGGTTTCAGTTACTTAAATTACTTTTAGTTGTAAGTAAATTCCTATGTCCCAGACACTCCCCTTCTATAAAAGTGGTAAACAGCACCAAGAAACAGCTATTGGCCGTCTGTGTGTGTGTGTGTGTTTTTTTTGTTTTTGTTGTTTTTTTTTTTCGGGGGGGGTCTCCTGTTAAATATTGTGAAGCTCTGATAAGGAGACGTTCTCATGCTAAATACTCTAAACAAATCAAGCCTTAATGTTTACTTACCCTGCTACGCCTAGAAATAAACAATCCCATTTGTGTGTAGATCCACATATACTGCACCCTGTCACATGTTTCTGCTTATGTATTCACACACACACACACACACACACACACAAACACAGACAAAGAGAGAGAGAGCGAGCTGTCAATAAAATGACGAACTTTATATTTAATGAAGGCGGTCCCTCTGCTGCAACCGCCATTCAGCCTCAGGGCCAATAAAGTTTTTATTTAACTCTGCCCATCTAAATACAGTCGATCCTAAAGGGAAGAGGTCTGCTCTGCCAAGCACTCAATCACAAGACTGGAGAGATCACATACTGCTTCAGTCACAACTGGCACAGATTCTGGACCACAAATATACACACACACACACACACACACCTTTTGACCTGATTCAAGTTAGCATGTCTACTGGATGCATGTGCAAAAACACGAATGGTCGTATTATATAAGTGTGTGCGTGTGTGTGCCCCCTCTTCCTCCTCTACTTTCCCTAACAAGATTCTCTCAGTCTGACAGGACTGTGCCGCCTGGAGGACGCAGGTCAAAGGCTGTGTCGGAGCACATTAAATGGGATAAAAGGATGCGAGGGTCACAAAGGAGAAGTGAGGAGAAAGGCAGAGGTGTAAGAGAAAAGGCCTGGTCCCGTTTGTTGTCTCATGGCTGTGTGCGCACACTCGTACGCTACACAAACCCGGCACCGAAAAGCTGTTACACTAACAGGTGATGGAGAAAAGTAACTAAGTACATAAAAAATACTACTTTTATTCTTCTTCTTCACTACATTTCACAGCAGAATACTGTTTTATTAGTTACATCCCACTTAACTATGAGATATGAATCAATTCCTTTTAATAACAAGATTTGATCTAAACTAAAGTGACACTAAACTGCTGCCATGCTTTAATTCAAAGAACTGTTGGACACCCAAAGAGGTGGAGTTTTTTCAACATCAACGTCTGAGGACACTTTTTATAGCAAAATTTTAAATTGGCTTCTTAAGCCAAATTGATGAGACAGTGCCTCAGAATGATCCTTTGGCCATTTGTAGGAGCCTTAGGTTGGGAACCATTGGACTCTGACCAACTGACCAGCTACAATAGCACAACACTGTTTGCACAATGATACATTGCCATTTTTGCACTACTTCCACACATCCGCCTATAAAAACCATACCTAATTTAAATATAGCTCGCCTAATAGGTAGTTTCCTTTTGCAACTCTGCATGACTTCCCGTTCTGACTGCTTGCAACGTACACTGGCTCTCCTTCAGTGAGCCTAGATGGCGACCCTTTATCTTGAATTACATTTTGAGGAAGAGAATGTAATCTACCAACTAGGGTGAGTGGTAAACAAGTCATTTTGTAGGTGGAGTTTCAATGCACTGTTTCCTGGAGCACAATGGCACGCCATACAGTCCAGGTCATCTGTGGTGAATGTTCTCTGAAAGAAAAAACAACAAGCGTGCTCCTGATCGTACTCGTGACCTGATGTGATGCCTTGAGGCTGAGTGAATACGGCCTCGTCCACTGAAACCTGCTGTTTGCTCTCTGGAATAGTTCGATAGAAAACTTGATGCCTGCTCTTTGTTAAAGCTGGTGAAACAGTAGATGCACAACTTCAAGAGGGGTCAGGGAAAAAAAAAAAGTCTGTCTGGAGTTTGCACGACTAGATGTACCTGCACCTCATATCAGGCGCAGGTACTTTTATCCTTAACATGTTAAACTTTAATTTAAATGTATTTGATAACATACCTGTCTAACACTGCAGCACATGCAAACCAAACTGGGCTGCTGAAGTTTAAAACTGTGACAATAGGTTCTACCCCACAGTCTGTTACAGCTGGTAGGGCTTTTTTTTTTGTTGCTTGGAATGCAGAAAGCAATCTTCACTCTGTCAGTTTTGTTTATGGTTCCATTTATCTCAACAAACTGTATCGGATCAGCATCAATGTGCGGTCGGGGAGAAGCGAGAGGCCCGAGTCCGGAGCTTAGCGGAACGATGATCAGCAAGCAAACACCGCGTCTGAATGTGAGTAACTGGAAAATACACAGCTGAAATTCCCACAGACACCAAAAAGTGTGGTCCTTCTGAACACACAAATACACATAATACTGTAAATAAACTGGTTTGTGTGAGAAAGGGAGATGCATTTAAGCTCCAGCTCCAGTCAACCAAGCAACACACATGGCCAGATATTAGAGTGGACAAGCTGTCACAACACATTTTCTGCTGCCACACATCACAACTGTAAAATCATGGTAATAACAGAGACCAGACTTTGGAAAACACTCCAATTCTCAAAGACACAATTAGAAATGAGATGCAGCTTTCTGGTGCTTACACGCACAGCTCTTTAACAATCTCAGCTCAATCCAATGTGCCCTACAAATACCGAGACTGACGTGCTACAAGAACAGAAAAATAATCAGTGACTAAAAGAGAAACATGTGCAAACCTCTTAAAGTCAAACTAAAGAAAAGCTAAGAGTTCAAATGCAAATTTTTTTACCCATTATTTCATATTTTTTAACAGCATGCACACAATCCCACAGGCACATAAAAATAATCCCACGCATTAATGATAAGAAAAAAGATAAAGCGGAAGTGACTAACTGAGAGCATACACAAAGGGTTAGACTAAAAACACAAGTAAAAACAGACGAGATAAAAAGCAGCAGCTTTGTCTGGTTTATGGTGTTCAGAGGTTTCAGTAAAGCAGACAGTAGAGCAACAGCACGAGGAACCAGACTGAACATGACCCAAAACCCTGGGAAACTTCACCCTGGATTAAACATGAAGTAACAAATCTTTTCGGAGCTGAATATAGACCCTAAACATAACTGTCACATAACCAACCAAAACAGCACATGCACATTATTACCATGTTTGTTTTAACGTGCTCTGAATATTAGATGGATCAGTGTATCAGTTTCACCAGTGGAACATAAGCCATCAGTCATGTGACGGATTTATTGCAGATTCAAGTTGTACAAGGCCACTCTGCAGGCTCCAAACAGCAGTGAAGTAACAGGCTTAACAAGACGCAGGGTCTATACTAGCTAACCATGCTAGCTTTGAACACTAATGCTAGAATGCTACTATTGCTGACAGGCTGATTTTGCACAATCTTTTTTGCTTATACAGTAACAATGAAAAGCCTGTAGCCACTGAATAATGGAAAACTGCCAAATGTTCATGCAGTCGTGGTTTACAAAAACACACCTTCTAAGGATTCACATATCAGGATATAATAAAAATAACTGGTCCTCAGCAGGTCTTAAAATAAAATAAATAAAACCACAGATCAACAGCACCACATGACACATTGCACTGTGTCATTATTTATTTAACCAAAATTAATCAAAAATGCAGAAGCAGTGCATGAAAAAGTTCACCCTTTCCTGCTTCTATAGGAATGAAGGGAGCAGCCAGGTGGTGAGAATCAAATGCACTCAATTATCAACAGCAAGTGTGAGCACCTCCATAATAGCAGAGGTTTGGTAGTTTGCTGGCCTGGAGCAGAGAGAAAGATTATTATGGAAAATATTCAAGACAGGTGAATTTGCCAGGATGCCCACTCCTAAGAAGATCAACAGCTAAAGGTCAGACCGTGCAATGCTCAGAGAAACTGCAAAAAACCAAGACCTCAATCTCAGACTCTACAGGCCTCAGTTAGCATGTTAAATGTTAAAGTTCATGGCGGTACAATAAGAAAAAAAAAAGACTTAACAAGTGTGGCTTGTTTGGAAGCGTTGCGAGGAGAAAGCCTCTTCTCTGTGAAAAAAAGTGGCAGCATGGCTTGGGTTTGCAAAGCTGCATCAGGGAAAAACAAAAGACAATGTCCTTTGGACAGAAAAGACCAAAGTGATGTTTGGCCCTAACGAACAGCATCACATTTGGGGAAACCCCAAAACAGCACATGAGCACCAACACCTCATACCAGCTATCCAATATCAGCATGGTGGTGGAGGGGTGATGATTTAGCCACAGGACCTGCACACCTTGCAGTCACTGAGTCGACCATGAACTCCTCTGTATGCCAAGTTTTCTAGAGTCAAATATGAAGCCACCTCTATGACAGCTGAAGCTCGAGTAAAACTCCGCCATTCAACAAATGATCCGAAGCACAGCAGCAAATCTGCAGCAGAATGACTGAAAAAGAAAAGCACGGCCCGATCAACTTCCTCAACCTGACTGAAATTCTGTGGCAGAACCTTAACGGAGCTGTGGATGAATGAGTGCCCGCAAACCTCAATAAAATAAAGTTATGTTGTAAAGAAGAGTGGACCAAAAATCATCCACAACAATGTGAGAGACTGATAAAGTCATACAGAAAATGATTACTTCAAGCTGTTGCTGCTAAAGGTGGTTCTAGAAGCTACTGAAACATAGGGTACTTAAGTCTTTCAGACACTGCTTCTGCATTTTGGCTTAGTTTTTGTTAAATAAATAATGACACAGTGTGATTCGAGGAGATACAAGTCTACCACTTGCAGCTTTATTACAAAAAACTGTCCATTTTTTAACAACTCCAGACAACAGACAGTTGTGATAAAGCAGTTAGTTTTGTAATGTTTGCTTGTGTGATAGATATAGCAGGTATTTCTGGAATCCATCATCCCATCCATTTATTTAATTGTGTGGTAAAACAATTTGTTGGCATCAAGACCCTATATATATTTTTATGCAAATTATAAAGATGAAAAACAATGCACCAAATATGTTCCTGGAACTACATTATTGTGAGTAACCTGTTATAGCACCCTAAGTGTGAAACTCCAAGCAGCAACCACCAAGCTTACTAATGCCGTGTTTCCATTAGTACCTACTCAGCGCGGCTCGACTCAACTACCACGGTCATGTATTGTTTCCATTGCCATTCAGTACCATCTCAATGTGGGTGGAGTCGATATAGCAACGTGGGCAGTTGTCTCTTGTATGCAACTCAAAACACAACACAACAATGGATGAGTAAATAAAGGCAAGCTAACGGTAGCTAATGCCAGTTTACTATCACCATGCACAAGTCCCCCATACAATGTTTTAATGGATGAAGGTTATCATTGTTAAGTATTAAAATAATTATGCTGTGTGTACATTTCAGATGGCTCTCTTGTTGCAAAACTACCGCTGCAAACCATTGGTCTGGGCATTCAGCCGGGCCTCCCAGTGGTTTGTGAGCCTCCATTTTCTTACTTTCGGGTTTTAAAAATGGTGCGTTTGATTCTGGTGAAGGAGTCGCTCTCATGACTCAGCTAGTGACAACATTCCCATGCCAATCAGTGGCATGATGTTCTTCAACGTCATATTTTCAGATCGCTTCGGATCGCTTGGAATACCGGCTGAGTGGGTACTAAAAAAGTACCTGGTACCAGGACCTAATGGAAATGCCTACAAACCATGCCGAGCCGAGTCGCGCTGAGTAGGTACTAATGGAAACGCAGCATAATAAAACCAATGCTGAAATACCAAAACCTGCAGTTCCTCTGGTAGCCACTTGAGGCTGGCTCCAAAAATGAGCCAATCCCCGATGACTCCCACATTAAAATGCGCAAATTTACAACAGAAATGAACATCTCACATCTGGTACACACAAACCGTTTTGGTCTCTAGAGCCATTTCCCCCATTATGAACACCTCAAGGCCTGAGACTTCCTCTTTAAGTCACTCATTAAACTGTATTAACATCATGCACTGATAGACACGTGGCCGCTTTGACTGATAGTTGGATGCAGCCACTAGATATCCACTAGATGTCACCTCAGCCAACTGGAGTTACTGAATTGACCCTCTTCACCATGTTTATAGTATTGGTGGCTTTTGGAGGATTTTTGAATAATATGGTTTGCTGTTTGTGTTACTCGGCACTTATTAGCAGGTATCTGCGTTTGGAAAGTGGCCATACAGTCTGTGGACGCACTTGGCTAACCAAGCTTGCTAGTGTTAGCACTCCGTCCTCTCATCCAAATATCGTCACTTCTGCCTCCCAAAGTCTAAGACGGCCAGAGACAAAATGTTAAACCAAGGTTTCAACAAGGCTTCACAAACCAGTGGGTGGCATCACAGTGGCTACATCTAGCTTTTATATACACTCTGTACATACACTCTCTATCCAGTTATTCTGCACTCAAGTTGGAGACAATAGATTATAACATACTTAGAAAGAACACTTGATAAGAGCAGGCTATCATTTTTAATTCCAAGGTTTCCAAACACTTGGATGATGGTTTGACAAGGCTTTGGGAGCCTGTTAGAATTTAAGACTTTCTGAAACCTCAAGAAAAACCCACAATCTTTCAAACAATCTTTGACAGCAGAGCTGATAACCTTCCAGCTAAAATAACAAACAGATTAATCATCTGCACAACCCAAACCCAGCATATAAATATATCATAGTATATAAACACTGAACAGCTCCACAGCTCCTCATCACCTGTGTTGTTGGGACAGCTAGTTTTATATTGCAAGTTAAAGATCCTACAATATTAGAGAGAGAGCCAGACGTCAGATAATACTGCTATGAGCAGCACTTGGTGACAGCGGGGAGAAAGAGCTCCCTGTTAATAGGAAGAGACCAACAGGAACAGACTCAGGGAAGAGAAACCAACTGCCAACACTGGCTGGTGCTGAGAAAAAAAAGAGAGAGAAGACAGAAAAGATGAGCACAGAGAGACGGCAAACAAGAAACAGGACAAAATACAAACCACAGGAGAGAAAGGAGACAATAGTATATATGGAGAGTGAAAGAAAGGTAATAAGCCCCCAGCAGTCTAAGCCTAAAGCAAAACTAAGGTGTGACTCATACTCAGGTGATTCATCCCTTTCAGTTTTAGTAAATCAAGTTTCAAGCTTCAAGTATCACTTTAAGTGACCCGCATTGTCTCTATGTTTTTAATCATTAACCATATTTTTCACTATGTATAAATATAAGCACCCCCCCCCCAAAAAAAAGCACCAGAATGGTAACTTTTCACACCTTTACTGTTTTTTTGCTGACCTCCTCTGGGAGCCTAACTTATAATTTAGAGTTGGTGTTTGCATTTTACATTTTTAAGCAGGACGTCCCCTTTTCTGTGCTTCCTGTGTCATTTCCTTATTGATAATCCAGGAACAGAGGAAAACCTGCATCTCCACAGCAATAATTTGCAGCCAGCAAGTCTGAGCAGAGCTAAAGACTCCCCTTCGGCCAAGGTGGTGTTACAACAGCACTCCCTTGTGGTGTAATATAACCAGTGTTTAACAGTGCGTTTTTTATTACCTTGGCTTTTAAAATATTAAATGTTTATTTTGATAGTTTTACTGTTGTTGTAGTAAAAACATAATGTTAATATGTATTAATTACATTCCATGGAAGTCTAGTAGGATAAATACATACCTGATTTAGATGTCTTATTGTTTATCTGTTGAATTATGTGAAAAATTCCACTGATTTTTGTTTGTTTTACATAATGCACAGCGTTAAACAAGAGCTATGTTTCTTCTTTTACTTCAATAATTGTAACTTTTTGGACCTTACAATCAATGATGCACAGGACTTTAAACTAGAACTGGGTAAACGAGTTCAAGAGAGAGAATCAGCAGACCTGTTCTTTTTCGAGTGTTCATCCTTCCCTTTCTTCACTCCAAAAATCCTTGTGATCAGAGTGCTGAAAAGAAGAGTGGAGGAGTTCCTCACCTGGAAAACAAAACAAAGGGAAGTTAAGAAAATCAAATACAAAGAGAGAGAATATTTATGAGCAAATTATCAACATGACAGGATGATGCAGGTAATGATGAGGCAAAAGGCATGAACTCACCGCCCAGACAGGAGAGGTGAAGCCCAGCACTGCAGCCTGCATTCCTTCTGAGACGAAAGGAATGATGTTTTCCCCCAGACGAGTGTCCCTGTACAGTGCCCTGAGGATGTTCAGGGCATGGACCTATGGTCGAGGGCCAGAGATAAAATTCAGCCTCGAACACAGAATCAGAAACATTAAGGTGATCATAAAAATTACTCTCTGTGCTGTTACATATAAGTTATGCTATATCATTGTGTTTAGGAAATCTCACTTCCAAGTAAGATCTGACTAGAGGTATGATTTGAGGCTGCTAGGTGGTGAAACCTGAGGCACAGTGGAGGCGTCAGTGTTCCTGTCAGCAGAGGGCATGGCTAAAGCGATCAGCTCCCTCATGGTCATCTTCAACAGACTGCAGCTGGAGGACTTGGGCTCAGAAGAGAGCAGAGCCTGGTGGAACACATACATACAGGTAGAAAAATTACAAGAAATTACACAACTCTTTGACCTGTGTACACAAAAATACCAATAAACCAATAAAAAAAAGATTATAACTTGTGGCACTGACAACTGAAAAAGCAACAAACTTATAATGACAGTAACTTATACTAAGTATCAAATAATGGAAACTGATGCAGGTTACTTCTTACCATCAAGTAAATATAAAAGATGGAGGTAGCTTTAAGTGTTTGAAACCTGCATTTACTCCAATGGCCAGCAGGTGCTGGCTCTTCTGAAAGAAGTCAATGGGAAAGCTTCCCCACTGCTCATTTGATTTATGACCTACAGTAAATGCATTCTTGTGATGAACTTATATACTCCAATGCTACTTTCAAGTCATACATAATACAACATTAAAAGATTAAGAGATTATAATTATAATACAAAAGTAGGATAAAGAAGGTTATGCTTTAGCATGGGCTTACTTTTTGATTGACAAGTTTCTAACATACAGTATCCCATAGTTTCTCTTAAGGTCCGGTTTCCAAACACGGAGATGGTGATGGGGTAAACACTCAGCACTAGCCTTCAAAAGGACCTTCAACTAATGAGTGATCTCACAATGGCTATATCCATCTACTAAATAGTCTATGTTTCTTGTTTTTATTGTGGACCTCTAAACTGAGCCAGGCTGGTATGGTGTTAACATAAAAAGACAGATATAAAATTACATAAGTTTGTCTACTCTGACAGGCTGGCTGAATGAGATCATTTGTATGACCTTGTAGTGGGAAATGGGAATGTGTGGAGTGTGGAGGTGACGGCACTTTGCTGTGTGAGAAAAAAGTCATCTCACTGCTGGAGCTGATGGGAGCCAGCTGTGTCTTGACCTGGCTTATGGTAAAGACTGAGACCCTGAAGGACGAGATGGAGAGAGGTAGGGGGGAGGTCTGTCTGGCTCTTATGAACTCTTTGAGGTTAGAAGTACAGAAAGGCAAGAGGAAAAGGAGGGCTAGCCTGGTTCCTATGAACTCATCAGGACCAGCATGAGGCGAGAGCAGGAGCCAGCCTTCCCGGATGTCTGTGTGGAGGAATGCAGTCCGGAGCTCTGCCAAGGTGGCAAACTCTGCTTCTCCTCAGACTTCCTCTGCCTTTTTCACCATTATCTTATCTTCTCTGTCTCTCCATCTCCCTTCATCCTCAGCTTTAGTCACCCAGCCTTGTTACTTGTCATGCTCTGTCCTGACCTGTTACACTTCTTCTGTTCCTTTACTATTCATCAGGGATGCTCACAGATAATGCTCAGACTGTGCTGTGCTGTACATCAGAGCCCTGAAAGTCAATTTCAGAAAGTCAGAGTTCAGACTTTTGAAACATGGGAAATAATTTGAAACTGAGGTGAAGAATCCAATTCAAACCAGCTTCCTTTTTCAGGCAGCACACATACCTGGCATACAATCACATGAAAACAAAACAGAGTCAGTGACATCAGCGGTGCGGCTGTCTGACCAAAACCACAAGAAAGAGCAACCTACTTCAAAATTACTGCTGATAACACATCACCGCAGTCATGTCTAGTTTCAATATCAGGAATCAAAGGAAGTGAAGGGGCGAGCTGAGACAGAATGTGGTGTGAAGCAGTCAAAGACTAACACAGTGTTAGTGGTTTGTGGGATTCGTGATTGGAAGGACAACCAGAAGAGAGTGTGTGTGTGTGATTACGATGTCAGGGTGTGTGTGTTATGTACATGAGGGGGGACAGACGGATCAAGAAACGCAGTGTTCTTTCAGCATGAGTGCTTCACTGTTATGCCAAGAACTGCTTATTGCACTACTTTTGGGAGTAAACAGGAACACAAAAACACACAAGATTTCTACTGCAAAACCTTAATTTTGTCCAAATGGTAACTGCTCATGGTCTTCATTTCTCATCGTCAGGACGATCACTGCAATTGGCAGCGACACGTGGTCTGGATGTTTTATCAGATGAAGCAAGAGAACCAATTAACAGCAACAAAAGGTCACTGTGTCCTGACAGGGATGTACTCATGAAGAAATTGGTGTGATCGCCACTCCACCACACACTCCAAAGAAGCTAAATGAGAGGAATGTGCTGTTTACTGAAAAGGAAGTGTCTGAAATTTAAACATTAAGCTCTTGCCAACACTTGAAGTCAGCAACACAAGTAAAACATTACAAGCACCATTTGGATCCTTTTTTAGTCCATTTGTTCTGTTCAAAATATTCCTTACACACCTGAATGTAGAAAGGTATTCCAGCGCTTCGCCGTGTGGCACACAGCTTAGATGATGGGTCACTGGATTTGACCTCTTCCAGAACCTCAGAAAGCCAGCGGGCAGGAAGCTGCTGCAGGGCCTCACTTCCACTCCTTACAAACACACACAACACACACACACACACACACACACACGTTCATAAGCAGCAATGGTAAAATCATTTGAGAGTCCCTGTGTACAGTAGTGCACCCATTAGCAAAGTCGTACTGCACAGTGTTGCATTAGTGTCCAAATACACCAAAGACTCCAGTCTCATCAAACCTGGATCACATAAAATAATAACAAACACATTTTAGCATGTTAGTATCTACTTTGACAATCAGAAAGATCTCACAGTAGAGTTTTCTTTTTTTTTAAAGTGCCAAAACTGGCAGCTAAAAGCTGTCATTTCTGAGGCAGATCTGGTGGACACACACTGATCTGTCACAGCTGTTTGGCAAAAGCCAAATGAGCTGAGAGGCCAAATTAAAACAATAAAATTCAGTGGAAAGAGCAAAGATATAAAATTGCTGCATAGCACAGCCTCTCACTAAGGATGCAAACGTCACCAATGGCAAACACATGCAGTGAGTCCATGCTGCAATCCAGTTCTCTCTTCCAGGGTACTGAAAGATCCAGAGGATCTCATACACTTTACTGGTTCTACAGGGAAAACATTACAGAGCTCAATGAAAATAAAATCAAAATATTAAATTTGAATTCACTGGCTAGCTAAAACAACAAGCTAACATACACATTTTCTCTATTTGTTCATTTATTAAACACAGGTAGCTGGAATCAATGGATAAATTACTAAAAAAGTAAAAAGTTGTGAATAAAAGTTAAAATGCAGAGCTCAAAAATGTCTAATGTAAAACAGCTGAAAGGAAATGGTCAAAAATAAAGTTAGCTAAGCTAAATAATTAAAAAAGCAATAAAGAAACAATAAAAAAGCTTTAGAAATTGATGCTAAATAAAATGGCTAAAAGTAAGAGGAATATGGTTATGGATGAAATAGCTATAAGATCTAATTTAAAAAGTAATGGATAAGGATCTAGCTTTTGCTACATTAAATTTTAGGTAAATTAATGCAAACTCTCTGTAAAAATGGACAGTTAACTGAAATGGTAAGAACAGAAGCTTTAATATGATTAATGGTTAGATAACACGTTGATTAAAATTGATTGAAATGAAGACCCTTGGAGCACGGTGGGTAGTGCTGACGAAGGGGTAAAGGAGTTCATCTGACAGTACTGCTGGGGGCATGCCTCCGAAAAGCAAAAGAAAAACTGGGAACCCCTCCTATAAACAATTGCAGATATAAATGCACTTGTCCAACCAAAGAATTTAGAAACAAGAAAAGAGAAAGTGATGATAAATGGAAAGAGTAAATGAAAGAGAAAATTGAGAAGAATGGAGAGAGACAAAGAGACACAGTGAAAGAGTGCAAACACAGTGAAACACACCAAAGCCAGATCCTGAGGCAGAGCATCAAAAGGCTGTGGTTAAGCACCCCGCAATCAACACCCCATAACCCAGCACACGGCCTGCATACCATCCACACATTGCTCTTTCCCTCCTGAAAACACACATTCGCATCCACACAACCTAAGAGGAGAAACACACACACACACACACACACTCCCAGTACTCCCACACACGACCACTAAAATGTTACACAACACAGAGAGGCTGCATTCTACACAAGAACAAAACAAGTGAGTTTTGTTTTAACTGCTCAGCACTGGGTGGTTCAAAGTCAACACTGCTGTGACGGTTTTGTGGTCGGTGACCTGCCGCGGGGCTAAAGACGTTTTCCACAACCCACCATTGAGGAAAACTGGGAGGTACATGAAAGTGAGAAATTCTTTCATGTCGTTCAGAATTAAAACAAATATTTTCTTCCCCTCGGGAGAATAATAGAGGGATTATTTCTATGAATAGCACAGGTGATGAGGACTTTGGTGTCATATGACACTCCAGCCAAGTTTAACACTGCACACTGGCACTGAGGCCCGACCAGTCCATCACCGTTCAGTGTGCAATTTAAGTGTAGGAAAACTATAATTTTCTTTCCCCAGTACTGCATAGAAGTGATTTGCAGATGGATAAAATGTTGTTTTTCCAAGAAAAAGTTTGAAAATGTTATGGGTTATGTTTTTTTCTGATTGTGTCTAAGATTTCATTCATCAAAATGATGTGTTAATTATTGGTCTGTAAGTTGTATTTATCATTTCACAGCATTTGTAAACTGAAGCTGAAGAGCCCAGTGTTTTCTATTATTGCTTGATGTAGAACTTCAGGGCCTCCTCGATCATATTTTCTGTGGTATAATAGGCCGACTGTTTCCCTGCAGTGATGCTACATGCAATAGGTCTTGCTGAAATGAGAAAGGCCTTCCTTGAACAGACGTTGTCTGGATGGCAGCATACTTTGCTCCAAAACCTTTCATACACTCAGCATTAATGGTGCCTTTGCAGAGCTACAGATTGCCTACGCCATGAGCACTAATACACCGCAATATCACCACAAATGATTCTCCAAGATTTCCATCCATCCGCTTATGCTGTTCAGGGTCGCGGGGGGGGGGACATAGGGCGAGAGGCAGGGTACACCCTGTACAGGTCGCCAGTCTGTCACAGGGCCAACACAGAGAGACAGACAACCATTCACACTCACGGGCAATTTAGAATGACATCTGGGGCTTTTCTGTGTAGAGCTTGCATGTCCTCCCTGCGCATGCATGGGTTTCCTGTGAAACACTGCCTTACTCTGTCACCACCAGTTCAATCCTTTCACACCCATACCTTTCTGCTGGCCGTCCAGGGGGCACCAGATTATGAATAAATCCAATTATCCAGCCTTGATGTAATTATGGTGTGTTAGACCTGAGGAATGATACTGAGGGGACTTGCCTACTGCTAATTACAAGGCACACGGACGCTCTCTGTCATGATAAAAGTTAATGCCCGTGGCCGTCCGGCAGCATTACCTTTCAGTCCCTTTATGTTCAACGTGAACACGCATACACACCTGCACAACATGTCTGTGAGGCGTACAAAGCCCACATAAGCCAGTTCGAAGGCGCCACGGTGACGGGACTGCAGGAGCTGCTGACGGAAGTACAGGCCTACCCCCTCCACCTGTAACACACAGAGAGAAAGAGAGGGAATCAGCAACTGAACTGTAACAGGAGCAGCAGTGCTTTCTGCTGCAGGTGTGTGTGAGTGTGTGTTATGTTCACATAACTTTGAAGCCTCCTGCTGCACCCTCCAGCTGAAATCAATGTTGCCCGTTGGAAAGAGTCAAAATGACATAACTCTAGTCAGAACAATTATGTGCTCCCAGTCATGCAACCTGAAGCTCTAACAATGCAGCACAGACCATGAATCAGTGCATCAGACAAGACCGACTGAGTAATGAGGTGGCAGAGTGATCCCGTTTTCTCCACTGGAGGACTGCGGGGCAGATTTTCCTTCACATATAACAAAGAGCATTAGCTTTTAGTCATATGCTCTTATTTTGACATTCTGCACCCATGTACAGATGAGTTTTAATCATAAATTGTGAGCCTGGGTCTTCTCATCCTTTCATGATTCCTTCATATGTTAATATTTCACCTTTCTTCTTGATGTTACAATTTTTTTTAAAAAATCAGAAAAAAGGTCTATATGGAAATGTCTTGATCTAAAATATATTCGAAACATATTATTATTACACCTTCATTCACAAAACAACTGTTGTGTCAAGGTGGGATATTGTGACATGGAGACGCATCAGTTTTATCAATTACCATTTCATCGCTTGCCTATATGCAATGCAATGCAATGCTATATTGTACCTGGTACCATGTCATTAAAAACTACAGCCAGCCAACCATTTTAAGCATCAGTTTCAGTGACTGCGGCATCAGTTTGGCTACAACTGTTCCGTATTTTGACTGTAGACCAGTATTACATGTAAGGCGTCATTTGCTAAGGACAGAAGAAGAATTTTTTTTGCTTCTGTCAAGAAGGTTAAATGTCTTCCATTCTTTCTTTTTTCTTTGGTTGGTTTGCTAGCAAGATCACTCAAAAAGCTATGGATGACTCTGCATAAAAAAATAAGCAGACCAGTGACTGAGTCCAATATAGGAACTTTTGGAATACATCCAAAATCCAGGAATTCTGGGATTCTTTATTTTTGTTGGACAGAGCAAATGTGGACATTTTGTGTCCTTTCAAAGTGAAATTAGAAAAACTCGTAGAAATGTCTTGATGTTCAAGAAAATATCACAAACTTCACCGAATCGAGACATTCAATTAATGCTTGACGTGGAATTTTTTTTAGCCTTGAAGGAGCTGTGCAGTCTCACTGTTCTTGTTAGCAATATTCATCATTACTGGAGGAGAGGAATCAACTGATCAGTTAAATATCAACGTGGAACTTAAAGAGCTGCTGCGTGTGTGCAAGAAAAGAAAAAAAAGCAAAAATTTATGACCAACTTGTTACTAACAGATTCACCATAGTGGCTACCTGCAGGTGTCCACACTGAAGTCTTGCAGAAGAAGGTCTGAATGTTATTTCTAGTGTCCTACTTTTATCTTTCATTGGAACAGCGAAAATAAAACAGTAAAGCATTTACGTCTGAATGAATCCACAGCAGTGGACTTTGTCCTTTGCTTTATTGCATGAATCACTTTGTAAAGTCAAGCAATTATGTCTAAATACATGCAATAAACTCAATACAATCTCAAAACAATTACCCACCCACCATACTCCACCCCTGAAAATGACACAATTCCGCTCACGTCTCATCACATGCAGGGCCATCATGGTAAAATGAACCATTTGCCTAACCAGCGAGGTCGTTTAGACAATTATTCAGCCTCTCACGGCTTCCAGCTAAAAGAAAAGCAGCATGGTATACAAAAGCTGCTTCTTTGCTACATTACCTAATCCCACTTTAGAATTTTCTGTACTTGGCAAAGATGCAACACTGGCTACACTCTTGTTTTAGAGACACCACTAAGATTTCAGCCAGTGAGCACAGAGCTCGTCAAGCGTGAGAGCGGCATGTCAGTAGCGTGACAAGTGTGTTCAAATAAGGATGCTGAGACATCCACATAATGGCCACTGTCAGTAAAACCATCCAGTTAGTAATAGTGTTAGCAGCATTATTCTAACTATACACATACACACACAAGTCAGTGCCGTTTCTGTGGCAGTGTGTAAACTGGTGACTGTGTTGCAGGTGAGGCGGCAGGGCGAGGCGGACGCAGAGCTCCAGAGCCCTGTCATTAAGGCTGTGGTATCACCGCCACCACAGAGGCAGCCAGGCCCCGACTTAGTCAGGGGTGGCATGGAGGGCACAGGGAGGAGTGGCAAGGGCCCAAAGCACAAAGGAAAAAAAGAAAGAAAATACCCTGTGTGAAAAGGGGGGAAAAAAATCCCAACAGCCCCTTAGGGGATGTAGGGTTAGACACAACATCTAAACTAACACAGACTCAGACCCACACATGAACCAGAAATATGCCAGTCACTGTAAACTTCAGCTACAAGCCCTGATGTCACTGAAGGAAGAGAAAAACAGCAGGAGGCTGTGATGAAACAAAAGATGCACATGAACAAAAAACGTGTGCAACATGAAAACTATTCAAAGAGGATAAATGCAGCAAAGATGGAAGGCTTAGACAGCCCGTTTCTGACCACATGACTGGTCAATAAACTCAACTGACCCTGCAGACCTAAAGTGGACTAACTCGAACACCAAAGTACGGCCTGTGTAAACCACAGCTGTACCAAGCCCAATGACTTATCACACTGGTGGCCAGAGTGGACTCCTAGGACAGGCCTGACCTCACCGGGGTAAAAATGGCAGCAGCAGTCACCGTTAGATGGTCCCCGGCTGCCGGCGCCCAGACCGCTGCGGTGCTGAGCTGGGCCGAGCCGGGCCGTGGCTTCGCCTATTTAAAGCTTCCCTCTCAAAGGCTCCCGTCTGTGTAACTGTTTAAAAGCGCTAAGCAAGCTTCCTGCGTGGGGCAGGAAGGGGGGTGGGGGGGTGCACTGTATTTAGATGTCAACTTCCTGTTTGCAAACCTGCCCATTTTCCCAGAAAAACTTCCATGTGTGGAGAGAGAAGTTTCCCAAGTCTAATTACATGTATGGCTCGGGCCTTGACAGTGACCCAAATAGCCAACTTCTCCCCTGATGGCCCAGGGTTAGAGAGCACTCTGGCCATGTTTGCTGCTGCTGCTGCTGCTGCTGCTGCTGCAGCAATCATCAGGAAGAACTGTGAAGCAATGATTTATAAATGGCACAGTATTATTGCAAAAGAAATACATAAAAAGGGTGTAATGCTGTTACTGTAGGTGTGACTGCAGAACCAAAAGCACACACTTTAGTTTTCTGCATGTTGCCACTGTCATTACCACAGACTGGACACGCACTTACATTTAAGGCATTTTGAGCATTTTGGCTCCTGCAATCTTTGTTTGTTTTTTTTAAAATCTGGAACAAGCGCAGTGCACACTGCAGGAATTTGTCTGTCACACTGTGGGCCAACCTTAACACGAACGCTGCTATCCTCTATATTGCCTAGCTGAATTTAACCACGAGCATATTTCATTCTTCTCTACAATCAAATATTTCACCAACCAGGACACACCCCCTGCTTGATTTTGAGACATGTTATTTTCTTCTCTTCCACATTTTTCTTAATCTTTGTCCTTACTACATTTGTCCGTGTGTCCCTATACCCACATAACTACTATACAGGACCTTAAAGGTAATAAGAGCCAGGTATGGAAGTACTTTTCCTGTTCTGCTTTTTTAGTTTTAATCATTCAATCAAATTGGGTATCAAGAATCATCATATCATTTTACTGATATTGGTACTGACTACTAAATTTCTGATATTGTGACATCCCTATAGCATATATCTGACAAGATAAGGAAAAGCAGAAAGATTCAGTTTACTGGCAATCAGTGGTTTTATTCCTTTGGTAACAAAGTCTCTGGAATCTCCTCATATCTGCTACTTTGTTAAGGTGCTGAGTCCAAATTTGCCACCTCATAAGAAACCCTCAGTGGAGTTTACGCTGTAGATAGCCCTAAAATGAAACCACACAACCTCTGACAGGTAAAGGGGATTTTAAAGTGTATATTTTTATTCCACTGTGTGAAACTTTGCGGAGGAACTCTGATTTATTTTTAGAATTTAGACTTTCAAATAAAGCAGTGCAAAGTAAACATTATGCACTAGAGGGCAAATATAGGGAGATGTCAGACAATGCATTCCTAATGTGATACTAGCAGTGTGTGTATGTGTGTCTCGGGATGTGGGTGTGTTTCCCTCTTAGCTGCAGAGCAGGCCAAACAAATGGTCTGCCTCCTCTGTGTAACCAGTGCGCCTACCGATCCACGCCGAGCTATGCCAAATAAACACCAAGGCTGTCAAACTCCAGCTGACCAGCTACTTCGGTGGTCTGTCAAATACACACAGACACACACACACATTCACTGAGACTGCTCCACTTATTGCAAACTTTCAAGTGTTGTAGATTTCATTTTGAATGGATAAGGATGACATTTTTTCCATCAGTCTACACTCAGTAATCCAATTAGGTTTTTGAAAACCTAATGAAAATCTGAAATCTCTCATTTACACAAGCATTCAGACCCTTTGATGTGGCTCCAAGTTGTGGCCAGACATATCCTGTTTGATTTAATAACCTGACTGGAGGCCACCTGTGGCAAATACAATTGATTGGACACAGTTTAGAAAAGGGAAAATTGTGTGTAAACAAAGTCTCACAGTTCGCACTGAATGTTAATACAAAACGCAAGCCATCACATCCAGTGAACTCTCTGTAGACCTCCGTGAGAAAACTGGCCATAAATCAGGATAAATGTACACAACTATCAGTTTAGCTTTAGCTAAAGTTGCCTCTCTGGACAAAGTGAGTAAGCAAACAGGTTCTTGGTTGTTGGGGAAGAAGTCACTATTATAGCAAATGCACCAAAAGTACGACTAACTCAGCAGCTCTTTCATCATGATTTTATGGTAGTGTCATGGCCCTTGCCAAGGCAGAGGGCCGTCACAGTAGAGAAGCTAGACAAAGCTACTCCGAGTCAAAAACTGAATTATTTGTGCAGAAGTCCAAACACCATGTCTGGTGAATGGTGATGATCGAGTCTCTGACGGTCAGCTGAAGAGAACTATGAATCCAGCCAAATACTGTTCGTTTAGGAAAACCGGCTCCACAGGAAGCAATCACAGCTGAGGCTTCTACAAAGTGCAGAATTAAAGGTCTGAATAATGGATGGAGTTTTGGTGGAGATTAGGGTTGGTCCATTCAAGCAAAGATGAGATAATTGGAACCTGTTCAGCTATTCTGCTGAGATCGTCCTGGGGTCAAATGACTGTGGATAGTTGTGGTAGACTTAACATGCCAATTTTACATTGACTTTCCAAAAATCAGCTGTGTTGGTCTTTGACTTAGCATGTTTCTCCTTTTTGGTCTGATGGTGGGTAATGTATTCTTCTATTTTAGCTCTCTAAGGTTGATTGGCAAACAGCTTCTAGGTTAAATTACACCCACCTCCTGGCAGTAGAGATGCATTACATACCACAAGGGAGCCATAAAAACAAGGGAAAATATTTTTAAATATATTTTAAGACACAAAATATAAATATATGTGAAAATTATGGCTATCCCTAGCTGAGAGAGATGCTAAAATTGTCAACTTTATCAATCTAAAAATACTCTGAGGTGACCGATGCTGTTTCAGTACAGTCAGCCACCTTCATTGTTCCTTTACTGTAATCATCAAAAACAGAAAAAGTCAAAAATGTTTTTCATCTTGAAAAACTTGAGAAAGCTAAAAGTCTGAGCCTAAACTCTAGAATTGAATTAGAAAGGAATTAAAAGAAATAACACCATCAGTGCTCCTGTTGCCATGGTTCCATCCAGTGACAAAAACACGTACAGAGCTGCTGGCCAGGCCGGCAAGGATGTCACACCGGATGCTGGTTGAGGACCACACGAGGTGTTGAGCTCACACACACGTTTTGGAAGGAGATGCGTTTTGGTCACACAAACATTATACACATGCATGTCATCGCTGCGGTAGGGCAGAATGACTTTGTACGCAAAGACTTCAGCAGATCCAACTTTCCAAACAGTATTAGAATCACCCCACTGACTGCCAGTGTTTACATACGCACTATTCATGTATGTACACACAGAACGTGGAACTGGTGACAAATGAATGAAGATAAAAGGGCACAAGTTCAGATTTTCCTTCTGTGTGCCTGTTCCACAGTGTGAGTTTGGTAAATCACTGGTTATGTAATAAGCCTCACTGCCATAGTCACCACATACACCAAAAATTAATATGCTTATAATAGAATTATATTATGTATTTAGAACTGCCTTACTTCCTCATTACATAGATTCAAGCATTCTGGAAGCATTCCTCTGGGATTTTGGTCCATGTTAACATGACAGTATCATGCAGTTGCTGCAGAATACGAATCTCCTGTTCCACCACATCCCAGAGATGCTCTATTAGGATTGAGATCTGGTGACTATGGAGCCCATTTGAGTACAGTGAACTCTCTGTCATGTTCAAGAACCCAGATTGAGATGATTTGAGTTTTAAGGAAGCACCCATCAGAAGATGGGTATAGTGAGCTCATTAAGGCATGGACATGGTCAGCAACAATACTCCGGTAGGCTGTGGTGTTTGAACGATGCTCAGTTGGTACTAAAGGGCCCAGAGTGTGCCAAGAATAGGAAACTGTTGCGATGCAACTGCACATGTGACCCCAGTGAAAGGGGTTACATAAAGAGGATGTGGGATCTGTGGATTCTTCGACACCCAACATCTAGACAAACATCAAAAGAACTCATGGCTCAGTGTTCCAGCATCACATGAAGCAACTGCTATCGCAACTAGAGACTGATGAGGTACAACACAAATGCTACGGAAAGGGGGAGCCAGATCATCAGGTCGGGGGGAAATATCACCATTCCCACACTCCGGAATTAGGTACAAAGTCCCAATAACAACTGGTACACTGAATGCCAGAGCAGGTGATTATATATATATATATATATATTTTTTTTTTTTTTTTTTTTTTAAATGTGCAACTAGAACCAAAATGTGAAATCCACAAGCTGCTTTAGAACACACAGTTTGCCACAGATTGCATGTAATTGCTAGTCAACACTGCACAAGATGTTGCAGGTAGCCTGTGGTCCATAACACAGAAAAACCACCCATTCAGCACATAATAGCCTCTGATCCTTCCTGCTTTCTCTCTCAGTGTAAATACACTGTCAACAAGCAAACACAAACACACACTCATTACCCCCTACACAGACAAACACAGCCCATGTCTGGTACTGTTGTTATTATGGACGCTCACATGCTGAAACACTCAGACAACTATTCCTGTATGAGTTTGTTTGTCTGTGTGTGTGTGTGTGTGTGTGTGTGTGTGTGTGTGTGTGTGTCTGTGTGTGTTGTTTGTTGTGCTCTCTGTCTTTTCCTGCTGGTGGTGGAAGTGATTTGGAAAGAATGCAGTGGAAAGGGAGAGGCGTCGCAGCCGTTAAACCAGCAGGGTCGGGACTCAAATGAAAGCGAGATGCTAACGAGGGCGGATGCTAATTGAAGAGCCTCCTGCCGCGGGTTCACACACACACACACACAGACACGAATACACATCATTCTTTGCTACAGCATACACAGTAAATACAAATAAAATTGAAAAAGCACAAAGACACACTTCTTTTGCAAGGAGCTCACACTGGGATTGTAGGGTGTAAATAGCTTTCTAGAGCCCAGATAACGCACCATCAGAGTCCACATTAGTGTCAGGCTTTTGTCTTTTTTAGATTGCCTGAGTGTCACTGTATGAAATCAGCATCTACAGAGGGGGCTGGCCTGTGCTCAACACTACACTACCATAGCTTATCTGTTATAGCTCGGTTAGCCATCCCATATTTCTAAAATGTGACTTCAAAGTATTAAGAATAGTGACAAGACAGAGCTGGGACGTGGCAGCAGATGTTTGAGGACGTTCTGTCACATGTGCATAGGTCCTGACATACAATGAATATGCTGGAGGGAGCAGCCATTTAAAATCGCATAAGCTATTTTAAATGGCTGCTCCCTCCACTTCTTGTACTGGTTAACCACAGCAGATAGATTAGGAGGTTTATACAATTCATACTGGCATGTAGGGATGCACTGACTAATATCAGTACTCATCTTTCACTGCATTCACAATCTGGATGAACATGAGGATCTTCGATCACTGTGACACTAAAAACTGAAGGCTTTGCCAAGATAACTGCCATTGTAGGTGCTGACAGAGCTTTGCACACCCGCATCGACATGTTGTAGCCGTGTAGCCTTTTTGTTTTTCTTTCACTTTGATTCCCTTTTCCATTCAACTCAACTTTTTAACAAATCAGCACCTAAGGTTTCTAAAGTGGCACCAGTAAGATCCAGTTGTTTAGGTCATCACTACTGATATGAGTCAGCAGTTTACTTTGGACGGATAGTACTATAATCCAACATCAAGCACCATTTATATTTATAAAACATTATTCCACAAGCACTTTAAAAAACAAAAATAAACTTTTAACCTATAGTGTTCATTTTTAAGGGAAAAGTTCGTATGAAATATTAATTGGCAGGAAAGCACATGAAAAGGCCGAAACTCGCATGCTTGGTTTCCCAGACATGCCTTAAGCCTCGTCTTAGACTACAAACTTTTTCAGTGGAGACCTTCACTGAATTTTTCTTTAAGTCTAGGGCTACAATTAATCCATGTCTGAGAAATAGCGATAGCCTGTCTGACTCTTAATACTTTCCCACTTCCGAGCTTGTAGCTTTATTCTGTGTAACTGAAAATCCACATCTTTAAAAGGGGTCACAAACTAAAATGGCACAAAAACTTTAGCGAGCGTGTGCGCGTGGTGATGACGCAACAGTTCGACTCAACGTTTCACGCAGTTTTGAACAATAATGTAGCATTATATTAACAAAGATGAATGAGATATGTGTGGCTTTGGATAAACACGGGGTCAGGTTTCTGTCTTCTTTTTTTTTAAGGAGACTGTTTGATTATTAGAGCTCAGAGTAACTCTCAGGAAACCACTGCTAGTAATGACACCTGTGGCTATTAAGTGAACTCCAGCTTGCAATGTGTGTGTGAGCTACCACTGGCCAAGAGAGAGTGATGAGATATACACAAGACTGCCCTGTATGACTGTGTTACACTGCTGTGTGTACTGCATGTCATGTATCTTGTATGACAACTGTTAGCAAACTAGCTGTAAATTAGCTATACTGCACAAACATGTGATGGTGATAAAAATAATTACAAACAACTAAATTACCAGACTAGCCTGGGGGGGCTTTGGAAGTACTAGTTGACCTTGCAGAGTATTTTTCTACATTAAACTTTTAACAGACAAGACTAACAATTTCCCTTTCATAGTTTGGACAAGCATAATGAACCTGACAGGTACTCTGAGATTATCAATCTGCTCGGCTTGTAATCTAACCACCCTCTGCTGTGTATGAGACAAACACAGAGAGAGGAAGTGAGTGATTTATGCATTTGTGTGTTTAGTAGTCTGGGGTCTCACCTGTTGCTCCGTGATGAGACCGGTGTGCGTGTGCACGTTGTCATTGGCGTAGTGCAGAGGCAGGCTCTGACACAGCTGTCCGAGCAGCATGGCCACTTCCTTCATGCTCCGCCAGCAGCACACCAGCACCATCTGGGCTGTCACCCTGTAGCCCTCACCACCTGCAGGCAGCACATTACACACAGAGGGGGGAAGGAAAAAAGAGACATGGGAAATGTTTGATCACCCACTGGTTTAGTTGTCTTATTGTGTAATGCACCAAACTAAAGCCTTTGTGTGCAGTAGAGAAGAAATCCCCAAGTCTCACAAAGTGCACAGTTTCATTGTTTATGTTTGATCACATCTGCTAGATATACATAAACACACATTACAGCAGGCCATTAGATTTTCCGTATCACAGTAAAATTGCACTTGTTTAGGTAATAATTACAGAATTTTCTTAGAAGGGCCCACACTGTGCATTATGTAAATTACCACAGGAAACACTTCCCCCACCAGGAGATCACAGGTACTGCACACATAACAGTCAAGACGCCAGAGACTTTTTACTTCACCTGTTCCGAGTGACGGTGTGTGCATGTGATCGTCCCCCTGCTGCGTGTCCAGCTCTCTGGCACTAGTGAAGAAGTCATTGGTGTCCCTGGGCTGAATCTCCTGCAGGATCTTCTGCAGGCCTGAGGACGTGTCTGTGCCAAACACACAGAAAGCATGTTGGATTTTTTTTATAGCCAAGTTCAATGTCACTTTTGTGTTACCTTGTGTTTAGTGCATCTTTAGGGACAAAACGTTCCACAAGCCTGAACTATTCAACAAACGTGTGAATAATGTGTTTTTGCTGAAGGGCTTTCCCAAATCCCTACTTTTCACAGTAAGTTTACCAGTTTGCATTTCAGAGTTCTTGTAATTTCAGCAACTGTTTTCCTGTTGAAATATATAGTATATAGTTGTACTTATACCATACAAAGAAAGTAGAAGACCTGAGTCACTGTCCATAGGGATGAGCCCTTCTGGAGAGGAGCTCTGGACTACAGGGGAAACCACGTCAGACATCCTGTAGCACACAGCAATCAGCTCTGACACCAGAAATCTCCACTGCTCAGTCTGACTCAAGCTCCTAAGAACACACACACATACATGCAATACATGCAAAACGTCAAGATATTAAGGTTCATACCTATATTTTATCACATGACCAAAGAAATAAAAACACAGAAAGAGACAACGTGACTGGCATCTGGATAAAATGTCATTTAGAATTAAATTTAGAGCGGTACGAAAACAGAATCCAGTTGACTGCAATCTGTAATCTACTGGTGAGATTTAACACACTGCAACTTTAAAGAGGGAATGGCTGATTTGAGTGTTGTCTTGTTGCGATTCATGTGCTCACTCTGTGTTTAGATGTTGCAGGACAGCAGTGATGCAGTGGGCTCTGCCGTAGAGAGGACACGAAGCAGCTGCCTGCAACAGAGAAGCCTCTGCCCTCGACACCTCCGACTGCAGGCAGCGCAGCAAGAACTGAATCACTGAGGAGAGAAAGCAACACATTTTAACAAAGGGAATACACATACAAAAATCTGAGGGTGGTCTTTAGAGGTAGATCGCACCTGCCAGAGTGTTGAGTTCCAAAATGAGCGTATCAGAAGCCGTGGCTGGTACGCAGGGAGGCTGGAAGTCAAAGCCTTGTTCCTGAGCACAGTGCAGTAAAGCCTGGCTCAGGTGTGGCTGGTGGAGCAGCAGGTTGAGGAGGTGGGCAGCTGTAACACTGTCAAAAGGTTTGGTGCTTGTACTAAGGTCCAGAGCAGCCTGAAGAATGGAGCGCATCCTCTCAGGCACCTGGAAACACAGAAACCAGAGTTCAATGTCTGCACTAAACAAAAATAATTACTAAATCAAAGAAAGAAAACATGCTTTCTTTAAAAGAAAACAAATAGTAATTGAAATTACATAACAGAAGCTTTTATTCAGATGAGTGGCAGAGTTTGGTCTCATATTAACCTGAAGTCCAACAGCTGAAGGAGGGAGCTGCTGTATTAACGATGAGGCAAGCTGCTTGACTTCCAGGAAATTGCTGGCGACACAGCAGAGGACGTTCCGAGCATATGCAGAGGTCACAACTTCGCCGAGGGCAAAAACATCAGACCCTGAGAAACACAGAGAGGTAGAGGTGAAAAAACACAGGAGGGGACAGTTGGTGGCAACAGGCAGTGTATACAGCTGGCACAGCTGGAGCATCAGGCTGGCCAGTGCCAAACAGGCTGCTGGCTCGGGCACATACATGCACGCATTATGCCAAGAATCACTGTTATGGTGTCCTTGAACACAGCTCTGGACTCCAAACTGCTTTGAGTACGTGAGAATCCGACACCATGTTCTGAAGCAACACTTATGCCTGCTGCACATCCTTTCTGACCAGAACACAACCTTTCTGTTTTACTGGCCTAAAAAAGTAGATTAAAAGTTGAACTTAAAGGGGCTTTATTCTGCTTTTCATTCATTTCTCTCATATTTATACTGTTACAATGATGGATGCCCATAATAAACATGGACACCATTTCAAATGAGGTCAATGTATGAGAAAGCAATCTCCATGAGTCACAAGCCCATGCTCTAAGCACTCCTTTTCAGGCATTTTTTTCCCAGTCTTGGCTCTGTATGATATCAATGAGTCTCTATATGGTCCTCTCAGGCACACAGCTCACTCTCTAAGCCAGGGGTGCCCAATACATCGATCGCGATCTACTGGTCGATTGTAAGAGGAGTGCAGGTAGATCGAAGTAGAAGATGGATGATAAACTCCATCATCCATCCGCTTCGTTACCACCCTACGCATGCGCATTTAACCACGCTAGCTTTGCTTTATCCACTTTAGCAAGCTACAGTGTCACAAAGCTAGCCTCCAGTAGCTCGCAAGCTGAAAAAGTGTGGGCACCCCTGCTCTAAGCACAGGACCCACTTTCTGTCTGTGTGTAAAGAAGGCTGAGTTAAAGGGGAGATGAGCTGGTTTCAGACAGATGAACTGAGAAGCTGCACCACAGTCCAGTATCAGAATAATAAGGCTTATTTTTGAACTGTGAATCATGCAAAGCTACACTAGTAGGGTGCTTGAACAAAAACCTGGAGCAGGAAAAGAGCAAAATGATTTTCTTTTAAAATATTGACTACCATGGAAGTCAACTGATGAGTTAATAAAATGTTTTCAAAAGTCATGTATACATAGTCTTTGGCCATCGTACTAACAATTTCCCTTTATTGAGATTAAAATCCATGTAATATAATACAATATATTTACACATCAGTGATGTTTTGTTAAGTGTAGTTATCAAATTAGTCAAAACTGCAAACAGTGAGCAGCAGATATACCAGTGCTGAAGGTGAAAAGCTGACCCAGCAGACCCAGCAGGTGGAGAGACATGAGGCATTTAGAGAAGGAGGCTCCGGGGAGCAGAACCTCCAGAAGCCTCTCACATAGCCAGTGCAGGAAGTCCTGCAATGAAGCAAATACCATGAAAAAGATATAACTAAATTTATTAGGCAAAAATATCAACACAAATTGGGGGACTGAGTGTGTGGTATACCTTATATTGATGTAGAGTACGTTGATCTCTGTCTCCCTCCTCCTGGTCTATCTTCTGGGTCAGTCTCTTTTGCAGCAGCTGAGTGCTGTCCTTCACTCTGCAGAGCAACTGTGCAGCAGAAGATTCAAAGAGTCATTCAAGTGCTGATTTTGATGTTTTCCTCCATAAGAACCCACAGGCTACCATGTTCAGTATAAAGCATTATAAAACACTATAGACAGATTCAGTTGAAAGACTCACCTTCTTGAGCAGGCTGACTGTTTGCTGTCTGATCCCGGGTGACTGGCTGTTAAGATTGGGCAGGAGGAAGTGGCAAATCAGGTCCATTTCCTGTGAGGTCAGAACCTCGGTGCTGCGGTGACTCTCACACACCAAGCCCAAAGCATCCATCCTCACCTGAGTAGTTAGAGATGAGTGTATAAAAACTGAAAAATACTTACAGCACTTTTACACGCTTTGAGGATACAGACATACTTGATCATGTTTGTGTATCAGAGCTTGTTGGAGTAGGGACAGCGGCACCAGTCCTCCCCACAGACCGCCCTCTGAGGACGGTAGTACTCCCTGGGCCCTGGCTGCCCGTAGGCACGTCATCAGAGCACCCATAGCTCCCCTGCTGCCTGCAGGACCTATTCAGAACAGCAACACAGTAGATTATTCTCTTTATTAGTTCTGACTGTGACATCATATACTCTTTGACTGCATTCCTAACACTTTGTCAGGTTGAAAGACATTAATATGCATCTGACAAGTAAGGGGTAAGTGAAAGTAATTGCAAATGTATAGGGTATATAAGACTTTGCATGTGTGTCTTTACCTGTGGGTGATGTGTCCTGCAGGGCCTGCACCATGTGTGCCAGACTGGATGGGCTACAGCGAAGCAGCTTGGGCAGAAAATAGTCCAGGATGTACGTCGTTTGGTTCACCCTGGATCGGCACAACACATGCAGCAGAGGAGTTACCCACGTCTGGTGCCAGCACTCCATCCAAGTCTCTGTCTCGCCTGCTGCAGCACTAGCCTCACTCGCCAGCTGGGCCTTGTGGCTGACAAACAGCCTTTCTAGCAGGTCGCTGGCATAAGGAGCCAACGTCTGGTCACCCATCAAACCCAGGAGACATGAAGGCAGTTGAGGTTGGATGTCAAGCAGGTACCCTGCCCCATAAAGCTCCACCAGGCAGCCCAAGGAGCCGTACTTCCCCCTCATATGCCACTCAAGCCTTAGTAGATTATGAGTCAGGTCTGTGATGTAAGGATCCTTAGTCATTTCAGAGATGGACGGGTTGGTGTGCTGATGGATGAGGAGGAGGTTGCGGAAAAGGGAGCGGGTTTGGTGGCGGACACCATCCAGCGGATGCTCCCAGTGGGAATAGATATGCTCCAGCAGGTGTTGCTGTAACTCAGAGCCTCCACTCAGGGACTGCTGGAGGCTGGGAGGACACAACTGTGTCTGCCCCTGCAGGCAGTCCAGGGCAGCACCACTCCACAGGGTCAGCACCCGAGCCACCACCATGGCTGTGCTCGACTCCTTTATACTATTTTAAAGAGAATTTAAAAAACAAACAAAAAAAAACTTTAAATGTCTGTTAAATATAAAAGTTGCAAACTGCACCACAACACACTATACTTTACCACAATCTAAAAAATATATAAATTCAGAACACAGATAGGGTATCAGAGCAGAGGTACCTAACATCTAGATCCAGCAGCGTGTTTGGGACCAGTAGCAGCAGCTGTTCCCACTGTGGTCCTGGTAGGGCAGCCTTCCAGCTCAACATAGCAAGGGCACCGTGACACAGATACAGAGAGACACCCGGTGGGTGTCCACTGGCACACAGACCCTCACACCTCTGCTTGAGCCACTGAGGGGCCAAATCCAAATCTTTCACTGACCTACGCAGCAAACTGCACACCTATACACAACATAAAAAGGTCCCCTTTGAGTCCATTATGATTTACAGAGTCTCTAGTAATCAGGTCATATAGCAGTTAAATATGGATTTTACAGTACAAATCACTGTGAGGTACTTGAGTTTAGCTTTGCACATGAATAAACACTTCAATTTTGGTCTATCAGTGCTATATGGTAGACATACGTTGATAGAAGTTAGTCCATTTCACTCACCACTGAAGCAACATTGTCTCCGGAGCCCATAACAGACCTGATCAATAACACAACAGCCATGCCAGCTGTACTCTGCACAGACTGGATGAACTCCTCTAAAGACAGAGAGAGGAACAGAAGAGAAAAATCAGTGAAGGAAAAAAACAAAAAACAAAAACTTCATGGCTATATTAATTTCATGCTGATTATTTTCAAGTTTACTATAAATGCCACTCATCCTAAAAAACATCTACTCCTCCAACATCACCAAGAAAAATGTTTGTGAACCTTATTTCACCTGAAAATATGAATGTGCTGAAATGACTGGAAACAAACTCATTAACAAAGTTTATAACATAAGCAACTTTATTGCCCATGTTTCTATTTTCGGCTGTTCTATTTGGAGACTGAATACTTTTCATTGGGTTTGATAAAATCCACCTGAAGAGACAAGTTCACATTTCTCGACAACAAATCAGATGATAATGATGATGATGATGATGAATTTAACAGTATGCCTCCCATTAATTACTGAGAGTCACTCTCTATTTCTTACACAGTAAGTGGTATTGTTGTGATACTGCAGTGTCTGACTGACTGCAAAATCAGAGACCAGCTTCATATTTTTCACCCACAGGCCAGCAAATCAGAGTTCTGTGGGCTCCCTGTATAATTTTCACAGGCCTGGGAAAAAAAGGGGGAATTTTAACTATATTTGTAACTAAAGCTTTAAAATATACGTAGTGCAGTCCACCCTGTAGCCTCATGCATGCTGCTGCTGCTAGACTCTCTCACACACACACACACACACACACACACACACACACACATACACACACAGCACCACCGGTGTCACCTTCTTGCATTGCTTTGAATTCCTCTAATAACACCCTCTTTATGTCAATGCTACTTTTCCTTTTAAAAGACTTCATACTGAAATAGTTTTTTTAGTGGCCCTGGATCATTGGTTATATCAAATCCTGATAATATCATGGGGAATAGCTGCCATACTGAATGAGGGAGAGGAGGCACATGGCCACTGGATTGTGTGTGCTCAAAGCTAGAAGGTACAACCGATGTCAGTGAGTTGATGTTATGGAAGTCAATTATCAATACTGTTTCAAATATTCTGAATTGATGTGCTAAAAAAACATTTTGACTTGGCATGTTCTAAATATTAGAAGGGTCTCGGTGTCCTGCCTCTCCCCTGAAAACGACATCTCTGACACAGAGAGAATGACTTTCTCAAATACTTGTGTGAAAAAGTGTTAGAGTCAGTGACTGCTAAGGACAGCTGCTTGTTTTCCAGTGAGACAACAGTGGATGTGCATCCATTTCCTTCCATCTTTTTAGTTCCTAACTCTCTTACCATCTATGAGGATGTGTATGTAGCAGCCCAGTAGGTTGCTCAGTGTGTCCTCCAGCTTGCAAAACTCCCGTTGCGCCTGCAAAGCCACGCTGATGGTGTCCTGAGACCTCTGGACCACCAGCATGGAGGTCTTCACTGCACCTAGACAGGACTGCATCAGCTGAGCCTGGGCAATGTGACGGCCCACGAGACCACTTGGAGAACAGCAGAGGGCGACAAAGGCACACAGAATGTAAACCTAGGTGCTTTTGACATCAGTGAACACCAAGTGGACTCCAATCAATGAAAGAGACAGCATGTATTTTTGAGTAGCTCTGATTTGAAATGTGTAGAAAAGAGGAATAATAATATGCCTCCATACCTGTTTTGTTGTAGGTATTCACTCAGTACCTTGTGAAGGAACTCCAGTACTACACACAGGAGAAGAGGAATCAATGAGATCGAGGCAGAAAACAGAAGCTTTCCTCAAAAATTATACATTAACTTAAAGAAGCTTAAAGTAAGGTGGAGACTAACCTTCAGGTAGTAGTTTTTTAATGCAGCTCTCACCTGTAGATAAACAATGTTGCCATGATTGGTGGAACTGTGACTTGTTTCATATTGGTAGTGATCGCACAAAGAGCAAAAGTAACCACTCACCGAGAGGGAAGCCATCCAGACAGGCAGTGATGGTGTCTACGATGTGGGAGTACTGGTCTGGAGACAGGCTGGATAGACAATCAGACAAGCAAGCAGACAAGCAGCTCACAGTCCGCTCCTGAAGCCAGGCTGGTACTGAACCTAAGGCACTGAGAAGTGCAACACAGACAAGTTATTTATCTGACAGCTTTAGAATTTGCTGGGAGCAAACATACAGGCGAGAGCTAAATTAGCCACTTGTAAAGACTTTTTATCTTCTCCCTTAAAACCACACACAAACAGCTTTTCAGAAGTTAAGCTCAGGCTCAGCTTTTGTCCAAGAATAGAAATAAAAGACTATGATGGGCGTGTGTACCTTGCAACAGCTCTTCGCAGGGGGTTCTTGGCCTGCAGGGAGATGTAGACCACAGCTAGGGTGTGTAGACAAGCATCTAAAAGGATTCCAGCCTGCTGCTTTTCACTCAGTACTTCCAGCTGGGACCCTGCCTGATGAAGTAAAAAAAACAAACAAAAAAAAACACTAAAACCACTGGCAGGAGAAGTGAACAATGGTCATCATCTCATTTACAGGGGTACCTGTCAAAGGGTGGGATATACCGGGCAGTGCACGAACACACGATTGTTGGAAATGATATCTTGAAAGCAGTAATGTGGGCATCCAGAAGTCTAATTGTGATGGCTAGAAGGGAGTCAGAGCATCACCAAAATAACAAGTTTCTTGAGGTGTTCTTTAAGTGCAAAGGTGAGTGCCCACAGCCAGTGAATCTGCAACAGGGTCATGGCACTTAAGGCTCATTGAGCCAAAGCTGGTTCTGGTAGTTCAAATCCACAAAAGAGCTACCCTAGTTCAAACTGCCAGATACAGAGGTTTCAGATCATACAGTGATCTCCCACCTATGTCCCACTTTACAACTTACAAGACTGAAACATTCTGCTGCTCACACTGATTGCTAAAACCACAGAGGGCATCAGATTCAATGCTTTGATGTTTTGGCAGCACAAAGGCAGCTGACAGAATATCAGTCAGGTGTTTTAATGCAGTGGTAGATTCAAGTACCTTATACAATAATATTGAATCTATCCTGGCCTCTCTATATACGGACTACAAAATACTCTGCTCTATACTAAACACACCTTTTTAACCAGCTGGATCTGCTGCACCGGCTCTGTCAGCTCCAGACAAGACTGCAGGCTCTGGGCAACCTGCCTGACTCCATCTTCTCCATCATCAACTGAGAGGGATGCTGGGAGAAGGTTAAAAAAAAAAACACTGTCAAACAATTCATGCTTAATATATAGTGGGGGGTGCACATACACTGATTGCTGTACCTGCAATGTATGTTAGGACTTATTACCTGTACAGTATTGTTTATATTATCCTATCAGCTCATTAGACACAGTTACTAGTGCTTTGGCTCCCTTACCTAACAGCTTGTGCAGTTTCTCCTCACCCAACGACACAGCCTCTACTTTGGACGTCTTCTTCTTCACCACCATGGCTCTGCCTCTGTGTGACGACCAACAATACAAACCTCATTAAAATAAATCTGATGCTGTGAAACACTGTCTCACACACCAAAACTGAACCCAGAAATGAGTCTTCATAACATCACTAGTCCCTTTGGGACTATATATATATATATAGACTATATTCTGTATGGCTTTAAATACAGTCTATGGCATAAAGACTCACTTGGACATGCAAAATATGTTTTTTTATTTGTTGTTGTTTATGTCTATGTATTTGTTTATACACCCCACTTTCTCTCTGTCTGACACACACTAATGCACACAATAGAAGCTGAATGTACGGACTATCTATTTCATTTTTAGCTTGGATGAAGTACTGCTGCTAGACTAATGTTAGCCAACTACTGCTAGCTGCCCGATACTGACTACACGTACAAAATAAAATGCCAGAGAGACACAACACACCCTGAAACAACAAAACGCAAAGACTAGCAGACTTAATACACGCCCAGAATAAATGTAAGAAGCATTCGACTCAATTCAGCATGTGGTTTGCTCACCTGAGCCCTTCTGTTTCAACCGATAGCTGCAAGCGCTGAAACTTACTACTTCCGAAACGGTTTTTCAGAATTAAACAAATGTACGGCTCTTGTGTAAACTGTATCCATGCATTTTATTTATTTATTTTTATTTCATCTCAAGATTTAAAATTCCTGTTTACTTGAATTCACATGTGTATTTTTATGCCTTTTTGTTTGTTTTTTTTTACTATGACACCAAAACTCTTCTGCTTTCTGTGTTGTTGTCGCAAACTTGACGCACCCATGTGGCCATGCCGCACATAATGAGACGTCACTTCCGACAAATTGTTTTCAGACCGCCCTCAGAAACGGGTCTGTCCGTGAAGTGGCGCTCCGGGTTTTTATTGGTGGTTCACATACGTCAATCAAAGACAGACGTACCGTTTTAGCCCGGCTGAGCAACGCCTACCTAGTTTGTGATTGGACGTATTTGATGAAGCCACACCCTTAAAAAAAAAGGACACCCGTCACCAACTTTTGCCCGAGAAATGCAATGAAAACCTCCGGGAAAGACAGAAATTCATCGTTTTAAGTAATCAATTAGCTTTCTCTCTACAGAAATAACAGCAGATAAAGAAGCGGTGGACTCGACATGGCGTGAAGTCTCCCGCAAAGTATCTTCAGATCAATATTCCCAAGGGTAAGTCGATGAAAATGACTGGTTTTAATTATTAGGAAACGAATTCTGCATTTAAATAACGGTTACGTTGACAGTAATTTAAAATTGATAATGAACTTAAATGGACTAATGAATTGGAATATTCTGCACTGTTTAGCATTACTAATAAAATGTAGTGTTTGTAGGCAACAGAAGTAGTGCTATTTTTATGTTTTTTGTCTTAGCTTTCTTTTAATAAATGTAATTAACAAGTTTGAAAGTTATTCTCCTGTTAATGCGTTCACATACCAAATGTTTCAAATATTCCTATGCCACATCCTATAAATTCAGATGAAGCATGCCACCATAGACTCATCAGTTTTCTTGACTGCTACAAACTGATTTAAGTCTTTAGAGTCTCTGAGAAATACTTGGGAAAGTAGATGGATTCTTGTTAGTCAGGACGACTGGACAAATCAACAGGTACTTTGTGAGAAAACATATTGTTCAGTTTTGTGTTTTTGTATTCTCATGGTCAGATTTTATTTTTGATTTTCAGAAGTAAAACAAAAGTTGCATCTGATGTAATAAACCTTTGTTTAGTATGGTGGCATGAACTGAAGGTGAAGGTGAAGGAAATTTGAGATTTAACTAATATCACATTTGCCAAGTTTTCTCAGTGACACTATATAGGATGAAAATAATATGCTAAAAAAACAAAAATACTATAATAATTTTTTAAATCTTTATTTGTATTTTCCAAAAAGTAAGGAAATAGGGAAGAAACTCCTGGTGAAAGAATCTAAGGGATGGATGGAAGGATTAACACGATGAGTCAGATAAGGATGTTGTTTGTTATTAAAGATGGTCATTTATTTATTTATTTTTAATTCTATAGTGACTTTGAATGTGGCTTTTAATTTGAGAACAACAAATAAATCAATATTCAAATAGGTTAATTTTCGTGTTGTTGTTGATCCATGAAACGACATTAACTGTATTTGAACATTGCAGCTCTTCTGTAAATTAACATAAGACAAATACCCAAGACTTTTTTATATGTCCTTTGGTATAACATCATTCACTGGTCACTTCATTAGGTACACCTGTTCTGCTGCTCATTAATGTAAATATCTAATCAGCCAATCACATAGAAGCAACCCAATGCATTTAAGCATGTAGACGCGCTCAAGACGATGTCCTGAAGTTCAAACTGAGAATCAGAATGGGGAAGAATGGTGATTTAAATGAGGCATGGTAATTGGTGCCAGATGGACTGGTCTGAGTATTTCAGAAACTGAAAATATCCAGTGAGCGGGAGTTCTCCTGGCGAAAATGTCTTGTTGATGTCAGAAGTCAGAGGAAAATGGCAAGACTGCCTAAAGCTTATAGAAAGGCAACAGTAGCTCAGATAACTGCTCGTTTCAACCAAGGTCTGCAGAAGAGCATCTCTGAGTGCGCATCACATTGAACCTTGAAGCAGATGGGCTACAGCAGCAGAAGACCTCTCCTGTCAGCTAAGAACAGGAAACCAATTAGTCTTGATTTCTGCTGCGGTAGGGTCAGAATTTGGTGTAAATAACAGGAACTCATGAAAGCACGGCTCCGTCCAGCCTTCTATCAGCATTTCAGGGTGCTGGTGCTGGTGTAATGGTGCGGGGCATATTTTCTTGGAACACTCCAAGTGAGCACTGTTTAAACACTACAGCCTATTGTATTGTTGCTGACCATGTCCAGCCCATCTTCTGATGGGTGCTTCCAGGAGGGTAATGTGCCATGTCACAAAGCTCAAATCAGCTCAAACTGGTTTATTGAACATAACAATAACTTCACTGTACTCAAATGGCCTCCACAATCAATAGAGCACCTTTGGGACGTAGCGGAACAGGAGACTGGCATCGTGGCCGTACAGCCGACAAATCTGCAGCAGCTGTGTGATGCTATCATGTCATTAAGGACCAAAATCTCTGAGGAATGTTTCCAGGACCTTGTTGAAGCTGTGCCACTAAGAATTAAGGCAGTTCTGAAGGAAAAAGAAAGGTGTACCTAATGAAATGACACATCAGTGTATATACCATAGAAATTTGCTATGCTCAGTGAGTTTCTTAAGTATTTCTAAGTAGTTTCTTAAGATATTGTTTAATCACAGTCAATTTTATATAGTAAAACTATTTTTATGGCACATAATGTCTCACTTCACCAGCAGGCCACATCCAAACAAGCAGTCAAAGCTGATCCCGACTTTGCCCGACAGGAAGTCGGAGAGAAAGATTAAAAAGGAAACTGCTGGGAGCCAGGGTTACGGGGTCAAAATAACCACATCCTTTCATCATCTCTATAGAAAAATGACTAATATTCTAATTGGATCTTATTTATTTAACTTCAGGTAACATTCGGCAGACTGAAGGGTAGTGAAGCAGCAAACCACAGAAAAACATTCTCAATGTTGTAACTGCAATGAAAACACTAAATGTCACATGATTCTCATTACTGACAGCTTATTTAAAGAGATACTTGTAGCTTAAAGTGTTAAAAGAGCCTAATTTATGAAAATGTTAAATGTGAAATTAGAATTTCTTAACATTAATGGCAATAATTGATATTAAGTATTTGTGTGTGTTTTTTCTAAAACCAGTCGGTCATATTAAACAACATCCTCGGGTCCCTTGTGCTGTTTGGTTTTGTGGGGTGAGAGTTCTTTTATTCCTGCAGCCTCGTCAGTGTTTACCACAGCAAACAAGCAGCAAAAATAAGCCAGTGGAGACTAGTTTATGGCCTTCCTCCACACATGTTTGCAGTCTCTTTGTGAGGAGGCCAGGCTGGTAATGAGAGGTTATTACTAGGAAGAGAGAAACCCAGGCTTTCTATCTTCATCGTCTCCAACATCAGAGATCCTCATCTGCCCTTCACCTCCCTCTCTCATTCCCTCTTTGAGTTTACTGCCTGTTTTCCTACATTAGTCCTGGAAAATGTGATGCAGGCCTCTCTTGAGAGAGGGTGTAGAAGCGTTTTGGACCAATAGAGGTGTTTTCCTGTTTGTGAGTGATACGCCCACTGCCCACACTGGTCCAGCCGGGCTCCACCCTGGAATGTTTCAGGTGCTGGATGGCTGGTGCCAAAACATCTGGTCAAAAATAAGCCCTCTAGGCTATTTTTTTTTTCCATGTGTGTTTCTTCATCTGCTATAATGCAAAATGTCCAAAGCAAAAACTGTTAAATACCTGCACAAAAATGTTTGGTGTTGTCATTCACCAGACACACACTTTACTATCATGTATTGTGTATTTTTCAGCGCGATATGGCGGAGGTGGAGGAGGCGATGAGCCAGGAGGACTGGAAGGAGAAGTGTATGGTTCTGGAAGCACTGCTCATGAAGTTCAGAGTGCAGATCATCAAGATCCGAAAACTCACAGCAGACAAGGTTGGCTCGAGTGAATTCGTCTTTGTAAATGTGTTGTGGCCAAAAGATCAAAGAAACAGGTTCGTCTTTTATTTGGTGCCAGTTTGAATCTCGTCTGTGTGAGCAGAGCAGAATCAGGAAGCTGGTGCTACTTTTCAGACCAGCAAGCTACAGTTGTGGTCAGAAGTATACTGTACATGCACTCATCATGGGCATGAATGTCATGGTAATTTGAGGCATGGATCTGGTTTTTAAGCATAGTCCACAAATTTTCTATTGGGTTGAGGTCTGGGCTTTGGGAAGGCCATTCCAGAAGCTTAATGTTAGCCTGCTTTATCCATTCCAAAACCAGTTTTGATATGTGTTTGGGATCATTGTCTAAATTGTGTCTAAGTTTCAACTGTCTAGCTGTCTAGGCATTTGGCTCGCCCATGTGGGCAGCTGTAAATTTCAGTTGAGCTTGAAGGTGTCAATTTTGGAGCAGGGGCTTCTTTCTTGGTTGGCAACCTCTCAGTCCAAGGTGATGTAAAACTCACTTCACTGTGCACAGGAATGCTGGTGTTCCACTTCATGGCAGGCTTGAGCCTTGGTGGCTCCTGGGTTGCTTTTGAACATCCTAACCAATTTCCTCTCATCCTGGGGTGACCGTTTGGGGTCTTCTTTGAGACCGTGGGAAATTGGTGACACATCTGAATAACTTGCACTTACGGACAGTTGTTTGAACTGTTTAGAAATGACCCATTAAGCTTCTGGAATGGCCTTCCCAAAGCCCAGACCACAACCCTATTGAAAACTTGTGGGCTAAGCTTAAAAGCCGGGTCTGTGTCAGGAAACCAACCAATTTAGAAGAATTCTGCCAAGAAGATTGGTCAAATATCCAGCCAGAAGCTTTTTGATGGCTACCGAAAGCATCTGGTCAAGGTACAACTTGTTAAGGGACATTTAACCAAATATTAGTGGGGGTGAATGCACACTTGTCCTGTGTGGATTAGAGAAAATCCAAAATAAATTCAAACTTGTGCATCCAATTCTTGTTTCTCAAAGTCATTTAAGATGTGTGCTGTACAGTCATTCCACCCTGGAAAAAGAACAGTTCAAAGAAATCATTAAAAGCTTAAACTTACCATGGCATTCATGCCCATGATGAGTGCATGTAAACTTCTGACAACAATTGTACATCCTTTACATATAGCCTATGATCAGGGTGCTTTTCAGGGAATAATCAAGACAGCATCCACTAAAGATGGTTCAAATGTCATTTAGGCATCGCCCAGTTCTGTAGAACATCTTTGAAGTGCACTTTACAGGTTAATTACTTAGTGTTGAATTCTCCAGGAGGCAAGTTACCCCCCCCCCAACAACACACACACACACACACCCTCAAAAAAAAAAACTGACTCAGCTAGTCACCTACAGCCAACATATTTGTCCCATTGTCTAACCCAACTGGTACACTTCTGAAAACAGTGCTGCAAAATCAAAATACACATTACTAACAGGCACAGGAGCCACTGGTGATCCTGTTTCCATGGGTGGTTTGTTTATCCTGTAGTATGACACTTGTAGTATGATCTTGAATGATGGAAACAATGAGAATCAGTTCTTTGAGTATCAAAGATTAGCCAAATAGGCTCGTGTTCAATGTCCCAGACAAAGGAAGTGGTGCTGCTTACAAAACCTTTGGACACAGTGATTAAAACAAATGAACTGTGGGAAGATTTGTCCACATGCTCCAAAGAAGGTCCTCGTATGTATAGGAAGATGGGCATTTTCACACAGAGAGTCGTGGTGTGTCTGGTGGGCACAGAACAGGCCGTCCCTCACAGCTTGCCAACACTGGGCCGGCCCAAACTGTTCAGTGGCCTAGATCTGAAGCGGCTCTCCAGGGATGCTGATTAGAGCTCTAATGTAAACAGCAGTCTGACCACAGGGCTCCAGCACGAATTGCATGATGGGATTGACCCAGCTCCAGTCAATTACAGAGTCAAAGTAAGCTCAGCTGGACAGCAAAACAAACTCCCGGAGAGACTTGGAAGAAAGATTGGCCTCGGTGGGTTTTTGCAGCCCACGTAGCACATGTGAAAGTTTCTGCTGTGTATTTTTGGCTCCATCCATCCAGTTTGACAGGTTTAAAGGATTTTTCCACTCAGCAGTTTAAAACACACTGTTAAACACAGGATAACACACAGTGTGTTTTTCTTCTCTAGTGTGTTTGCTCAGTCCAAGCTTTGCTATTTGGAGGTTACATGCTTTGTAAAACAAAACATAAGGTGACAGAAAATTTAAAAAAACTAGAGGAAATTACAGTTAAGTTAGAAATAAATAGTCCTACCCATCTGTTTTCTTAACTGTTTATCTAACTCAGGGTCACGGGAGGGCTGGAGCCTACCCATGCTCTCACAGACCCAGAGGCGGGGTACACCGTGGACAGGTCGGCAGTTTGTCGCAGCTGGGTCCATTTTTTTTTTTTTTAAAGTTATATATTTTTTTTTCCATGAAAGGGCTCTACTACATAACCACCCAGAGGGTGATCAATTGAGCTTCAGATGTTCATAATAGGCCCCCTTAAGCATCAGTTCTCTTAGGAAGTCAATCTGAGAACAGAAGCAGAGCGTCCTGGTCTTCGTGGGGACGGCAGAGGCAACGTGGGGTACCTGTCTCTGAGGCCCTTATCCTGCAGCACACTGTTTTCCTCAGCACCCTGTAACATTTAGTCAGTATGACTGCTCTAAATCTGATGAAGAATAGCAGTAATCCTTTAGTCTTGACTGCATACCGAAGATCACTGATGTAATTTCCCATGGATCCAGAGTTCAGTCAGAGGTCAGCAGTCTTTCTCAAAGACTAATACAAACAATCATTTGAAAAAAGCATGTGGCAATATTCCAGTAAACCCAAGCAAGTTTAATCTTAACATACTAACATAATCTTTTATGATCAGTATTCAATTTTTAAAAGAAGCACCCAATAATCACTTATTTGATAGAACGTTTAAGCACAGCCTGGAAGCTCTATCACAGTATGTGGACTGTACTCGGTCTACTGCAGTTGTCTAATGTAACATGCAGTGACTTTACTCGTGTGGCTTTGTTGTATAATGACCGGTCATCATGTTTTCGCCGACCTCGTAATGCTCTGAGCTCATCGTGTTAACATCCAGATCCCTGCTGATATGTTTTTCTCTGCTGTGGCTCCCACCGCCTCAGCGAAAGCTTGTTGTTTTAAAGCTGCGTGGGGGCGGATGTACGTCACTGCAAAATCCCCCTAATATCTCTCCACGGAGGTGGACTCATAAAGCAGTGAGGACTGGGTTAAATGAAGTCTTTCTGAGATGAGATTCATTCTACAGTTCATAGTCTAAAAGGTAGAGCAGCCTGTGGGATATAGCTCGAGCTGAATTTTTTTGCTTTGCCGTTCCAGAAAGCAGGTTCAACAAACTCTCAGTCTATCCCCTGAGCTCTGAGTTGATTACCTCTGAGATGGGATGATCTGACTTTGCGGGTCCAGAACAACTGACCAGAGTTAGTTCAGTCTGAGCTAAGAGTGTGCGATTCACCGTGGCCATGGATCAATAAAGAGCAGAGTCTCAATTTTATTCCAGTGGACCAGAGAATGTGTGTGTCTATGCTGACTGTGATATTTATGTTAAAACCTGGAGGGGAGAAAGGAGTCACTCTCTCTGTCATCATCATAGGCAATAACATATATAATTATTTTATATTGTCTGTCTTTATCATTTATCCAACTTGAATTTGAATCATTAAATGAAGCTGGAATCCTAATTTTACATATGATTGTTCAGTCTAATTAATGTAGGTGACAGAAACTGAGGATAAACATGGAGAAACAAATCAGACGCAGTTTACTTATGTACAGGGGTTGGACAATGAAACTGAAACACCTGTCATTTTAGTGTGGGAGGTTTCATGGCTAAATTGGACCAGCCTGGTGGCCAATCTTCATTAATTGCACATTGCACCAGTAAGAGCAGAGTGTGAAGGTTCAATTAGCAGGGTAAGAGCACAGTTTGGCTCAAAATATTGCAATGCACACAACATTATGGGTGACATACCAGAGTTCAAAAGAGGACAAATTGTTGGTGCACATCTTGCTGGCACATCTGTGACCAAGACAGCAAGTCTTTGTGATGTATCAAGAGCCACGGTATCCAGGGTAATGTCAGCATACCACCAAGAAGGACGAACCACATCCAACAGGATTAACTGTGGACGCAAGAGGAAGCTGTCTGAAAGGGATGTTACCCCAGTAACTGAACCGGAGTTTAAGTTGACCCTCTTTCTGGAACAGAAAATATGAGTTTCACTCATCTGAGGGTTAACAACCTGAGTTTCACTAAACATGCTTTCTGGAACAACCTTCAAAATAAAACAGGAAATACATTCAAACAGGACAAAGAATAAATTCACACAGACAACAACGGGGTCGGTGGCCCATGTTTATTACTGAGACAGTCTCCGAACCAATTTTGTAAGTGTGTGGAGTTTCCTCCATATCACACAAACAGCTGCAGCACTTTCAACCCTGTATCAGTGCACACACTGTGCCGGACGGCTTTGTATCACACAACCAGCAATAATCTCCTGTGTTTCTTTTACCTTTCCTATACCTTGTACCTTTCTGGCAGGATTACCCTAAAAGTGGATCACAAAGATTTTGAATTTGCCTTTCTTCAGCACTGAAACAGGAATGTTTGCTTTTGAGACTGATCCACTTGAAAAGGGACTGACAGGAATCTGGGCAGACCTGGCACATAATTGAAATCTTAGAAAGCCTGTATGAGGTGACTGAGAGGGAAAATGGGGGAGGAAAAGAAAGAAAGAAAGAAATGATTCCTTGTGTAAGGATTGACTTGCCCAGGGGAGGAAATACCCAGTTTAGTAAATAGTGTGTGTGTGTGTGTGTGTGAGGAAGTGAGTCTGCAAGCTGAAATGTTCAGTTATTCTCCGTGTGAACCTCTGTACATGCAGGTCAAGTCAAATTTACGTCTAAACCGTTTTCACAAAAGTGAAAACTGATGTTATGCGTGTTGGTCCAGATATTTGGGAGGCATGTTAGTTTTGGCCCGCAGGGCCTCCAGCTCAGACAGTAGGCTACACATCTCAATGTGAAGACAAAGAGATTGTGTGTGTTACATTTTCTGTGATTCAGCCTGGCCCCCCTTTTTTTTTTTAACTAATACATTCAGATTCACTCACTTTTTCTGTTCTGTCCATCTGCATGTGTGTCTGTCAGGAAAAATCGTGAACCTCCCTTTAAAATTTAGTAAATTAAAAACGTATGGAAAGAGGCTAAATAGCGGCGAGAGTCAATGCCCATAGACTCCCATTTTAAAATGAAGTAAAGATAACATAAAAAAAAAATCTTAAAATGCATCTTTAAAACAAATGCACAGGAGGTGAAACTCTATCCTTTTGGATTAGTGGTTAAAATGAGGGGACGTGGCTGCTTTGGCTGTGCTGACACAGATGCTTATAGCTGATCTGTCTGGTGGACTTCACCCTCACAAATTCAGGCCATGGACCTGGACCTGTTGGGCTGTTTGGAGCATTTTTATTGAATTATCTGACAAATAATTTGTGTGGTAAAGCTTTCTGCTAATCATCTCTGGGTTTTAGTATTTGAGCGTCTGTATATCTGCCCATCTCCTCTTGTGCAATGTTTCTTGTGAAACTCACATGTGTTATAGTTTGTAAACCTGAGCCAGTGTAAGTATGGAACACTGTCTTAATATATGGGATGGGAGCACAAGGGAGGACAAAAGCTGTGCAGTCCCACACAGGACATCTGGTCACCCTAAGTATAGCCCCTCCAAGAAGTTTATGCTTAGATTCTGGGGTGTGAAATTCTAGTATTTTATTAATCACTCTGTTGCTTGGCACTAATTAGCAGGTGTATGTGCGTCTGCAGTAATCAAGCTTGCTAATGGTAACGTAGCACACCGCCCTCTGAGCCTCTGGTCTGAATGAGGTCTCACTTCTGGCTTCAAAGAAAAAAAACATCACAGGGGCCAAAATGCTGATTTTGATGCTTCAAAATACAAGTTAGAGAAACCAGTGAATGGTGTGATATAAGGGAAAGTGAGATGGTGAGTCTCAGCTATCCACTCGCCCTCTGCTGCACACAAACATCCGCTTGCAATCCGCTCGCTCTCCACAACCACATAGATGCTTATGGCAAACCTTAACATATTCAGACAGATGTTTGCGTGTCCATCTCCACTTTGCAAATGTTTGTGTTTTTATTTGCACAGCTATGATACGTGCCTGCATGCCTTTCCACAGAGTGTGCCAAAGGAACCTTGTTTCTTTAGTGAGTTTATTGCTCAGATTGTCTCCACCTAAGGGTCACCTATGCATTTCTTTACTTTCTGTCAAATATCTACTGTTACAGTCGTGGATCTTGTAGCCAAAGTTTCAAATAATGAGGTCAGTCTGTGTATAAGTAATCCCTGTGAGCCAAATGCTCAGGTTTCAGGCTCCTCTAAATGCTCTGTTTCAGAAGTTTTTCCGACTCTTGGATCTGTTTGAGGTCACTGAGAGCTGATATGGCCATCTCATACACACAGAAACCCCACCCGCCTCATCAGAACAAAATGGCTTAAAGTGGAAGCAGAAGCTAAAACCTTTTGAACTGTGTATCACGCAAATCTACTGTAGTAGAGTCCAAGAATAAAAAATATGGATCTGGAAGTGAACATAATACACACCCTTTAAATACAACAATATACTTGTAGTGTGTTGATGAAAATCTTTGCCTGAGAATTAGTCCCCACTGCAAGTTACCATGTTAAGAGTACATCGCTGGCATTAAACCCGTTTAACTGTAAGGTAAGCGCTGTGGGTCGCAGCCTGCAGAAAGAGGCTTTGTGAGCTGGCTGTCTGGCCTGCGGGTGGAGGGTTGGGGGAGGGATGGATGGAGCGAGTTCAGAGGGAGGTTGGCCACAGGGCGTCAGTTGTGGAATTCCAGGAATGGAAGTTGAACTGGATTTTGGATTTTGGATGTGAACAGGGAATTGAGTGCAGAGGTGATAGAGCACTGAGGCGGCTGATGGAGAGGACAGAGATCACATGTGTGTGTGTGTCAGGGCCAGACGCAGCGAAGCAGCAAGAGCAGTGCTCATATTGTGTGTCGGTACAAAGAGAGTAAGAAGGCGTTACTCTTATCCCATCCTATGTGAGCTGTACAGGATATGACACACGCACACCCAGGTTTGGTTATATATATATATATAACAGATTGAGGCAAACACACACTTGCTGGCATACTGTGATACGCAGGAGCTCATGTGTTTAGGTCTTTTCATAAGTTGTTATGTCTGGTGTGTGTATAAGAGTTTGTGTGTGTCGTCTCCAGCTGTAGCCTGCACTATACATGCCCTGTAATTAACATGCTGTTTTCTGCCAGATGCTATATCTGTTATTGAGAGAAGCTCTGTTATTGCGGTCGGCCGTTTGCGGTACAGCAGAGAATCTATATTGGGACGAGAGAGGCTGTGTGTTTGTGTGCGATATGCATTGACCTTTTCCGTGTCTGCTTTTCATCAGAACGTGCTTTTTACTGTAGTAAAAGTCATTTGTGGATGTTTCTGAGGTTCAAAGGAACCACGGTAGTAGGTGAGGAGAGTTTGCTGCATCTGTGTTATCGTTGGATTTGTCCCAGTTTGTCATTTTATCAGCACAAAACAAGATGTGCAAAAGCTCAACCTCAACTGTCCAAACACTGAACTGAATACACCCACAGTCTGTTTCCAGGCCAGCTGCGGACATGCAGTGACATAATCCTATAAATTCTTCTTCCTAGAATCCAGTTCTCTGAAATGTTGTTAAAATGTCAAGTGGAACAAGGGCCGCGTAAAGGCCTCGCTTCCACTTTGGTCCAGAAAATGTGCAGTGGAAACATTGTGGGTGTCTGGCCGGGTGTGGCTCCCTTTGGCCTGAGCTTGGTCCACTTCTTCTGTTCACTTCCAGAGACCAGAAGAAGGGGAAAACTGGAGCTCAGCCATGCCTGTCTGCAACGACTGCATCCACAGTCAGGCTAAATACAGATGTCGCTCTTCACAGTGGTTTCCATGCAGTTTGGATATGGCAGCTACCAATTTAAGTGCGAATTTGTTGATTTCTACAGAGTAATATAACACAAGGAACTATTCACAACAAGTAGCTGGAACCATGATGTGACACACAAGTGTGTGTGCTGGCTGTAAATATAATTATACTCTGTCAAAGTAACTAACTAGCCTTTTGGAGGAAGAAATAATTTTTGAAATACATAACATACATGTTTTCCTCATAAAGCTATAAAAAGAGTAATAGTAAAACATATTTTTGCATCTGACTGAGGGAGACATCTTCAAGCTAAGCCTAAAATTCTTTCATGTGAGAGAACTCCAGAATTCCCTGCCAAGAATCCCCTTTTCCCCCCACAAAAAAGCAAATGTTTAGGCCAGACTTTACTGTAATAAAAAGGTTTGTTTTAATGAGTCAGTATACTTTGTGTATGTAACCTAAATTGATGGCTACATGTCATTTAGTTCTCTTAGTTACTGTTAATAAAAATAGCAGTGATGTATACGCTATACACTATCTACTATTTACAGATTAGTTCTTGAAAGTTTCCTTTTATGTATTCCGTTTTGAACACATCTATATCTGCACATGCAGAAGAATATTTTGGCCATGGCGGTAAAAACACACATAGAGTTTCCATCGACATTCCTGCATATTTTCCTTCTCAAAGCTTCTGAGATTTGAGAGCGTTTCCTCAGAAGACAGTGGTTCCTCCGCTTCTTCGGCCACTTTGAGCTGAGGAATTTCAGAGGAATGCTGTTCATAAAATCATCTCTCCCCCTTCGATTCCCACAGTTTTTTTTTTTTAATCTCATGCCTGTGTGTAGTGTGCGTATCCCTGCTTTTGTCTGTGTGTTTAATCTCTGTGACCTTTTGCTGTTGTTTTACCGCACTCCTGCTAGCTTCCACGTGTTCAGCTGTGATCTCGGCACACAAAGGGCTTCTTGTAACTTTGGCGCCTCATCGTCATTATGTAATGCTTAAAGGTGTTCTTTAATATTTTTTTCTATCGCTCGAAGAACTGAAGGTTTCAGAGACTTAAACTTCCATCAGCATGTGCCTCACACAGGAGGATTTGAGAGAAACAAAGTTAGACTTTCAGCTAATCAGCTAATTATGTTAATATCACAATAATAAATAAAATGATGCAACTGATAATACTTCACTTAAATCTAAGGACTTTTATCTGTGTTTTACAGAATAACATTATTTTATGCTTTTCTTTTTTTTAAAATACATAACGTTAATGTTTTTCCCCTAATTGGCAGGACTTGGAAGAACAGTTATGGTTTGGGGTTAAGGTCAGGGCACCTCACAGAGTTAAACTAGAAAGGCACTCAGCAGAAATCACAAAGACTAGAAATGTATTTATAAATGTATTTCATTGGCTTCGAAAAGCAGTGACAAATGGGTGGCAGTGGCGCAGCGGGTAGGTGCTCACCTCGCAACCGGAGGGGTTCGAGTCCCCATCTGAGCGTGTGCTGTCATTGTGTCCCTAGGCAAGATTGCCTAAGTGTGAATGTGGTCGGAGGGGCAGTAGGCGCGAATTGGCAGCCACGCTTCTGTCAGACTGCCCTAGGGCAGCTGTGGCTACATTAGTAGCTCACCACCACCAAGTGTGATTGAGATGTGAATGAATAGTGCACAGAATTGTAAAGTGCTGTGAGAAGCGTTACATAAGTGTGAGGCATTATTATTATATGATTTTATGTTTTCATTTTAAAAAGCAGATCCACATGAAAGGATAATGGATATATAGACTGGATATATTTTAGGGCTTGTAGTTCACTTTGGATTACTGTGAGTATTTTATTTAAAATAGAAAAAGAGTGAATTATCAACAGGAATCTCACGAGATTGTGGTAAAAATGGCTGCAGTTGACTGTGAATCTATGTGAATATAAGCATTCTTTCAAGTAACAGATCCCAGAACCCTCCAGCGTAGCAGCGTTATCTTGAGTTCTCATTAGGCATGCAAGGCTTTCTTTGTCTTTATTTGGTGCTGTTGTGTTTGGCTTCAGACTCAAGTGGAGTGGATATTTCATCTCCATGCATTTGCAAACATTTCCAGTCTGAAACACTGAAGGGAAACCGAAGGCTAATTTTAAATCAGACGGGGTAACCGTATGCTTTATCTATGCGTGTCGTTGTGTAATGATGTAACAAGACTACTAAGATATCAGGATTTCAAGAAAAAAGTTCCAGTTGAAATAAAATAGTTGCTTTTCCAGATCCAACAACTGGAGACGCAGGTGATCGATGCAGAAAAACGGGCATTCACTGCTCACCAGCAGGTAAGGACCCGAAACACAAGTTGTTTACCTTACCTTTCAGGGTGTGTGGCATTCTCTGAGTGTATTCATGTGTGTGCATGGGTGATGATTGCAGGTGCAGTGGATGGAGGAGAAGCTCAAGGCTGCAGATGGCCAGTCTGGAGACTCAGAGGTGCGTCTGTTTCAACGGTGCCAGGAGCTGCAGGCGTTAGTGCAGGAGAAGGAGGACGTAATCGCACAGCTGGAGCAGCAGCTGGAGGAGCAGGTAAAAATACATGCACACAAAGAATTTCAACAGATGTGGTGCCAGTGGAATAATTCATAATCCATATTTTTTTTGTTTAATGGCACAGACACAGGCATCTCTATTAAATGTCTATTTAAAAGACATTTAATAGAGTAAAAAGGTGTTTTTCACCTTCTGTTGCTTTGTGTTTCCCTGTGTTGTTCTCTGTATCACCTCCAGGTTCGAGTTGTCTCTATCTGCTCTTCTTGTTCTTTCAACAGAAACAGCTCCGCCTTCAAGATGCCAAAGCGGTGGAGGAGAAGGCAGCTAAGATCAAAGAATGGGTGATGCTGAAGTTGTCAGAGGTAAATTTATATGTGAATCGGCTGTAAAGGATCCTAAAACAACACAGATCAGAAAGAGAGTGAAAGCTGGAAGACAAGTTAAAGTATTTAATATTTCAGCCTTCTGTGCACCAGGTTGTTGTTTTATGTAAGAACATGTTTGTGCTTCAGTTTGAGGTAGAGAACGCAGCGTTAAGAGAAACCAACAAGCAACAGGAGGCTCAGATTTTGGAGCTCCAGAAACAAATACAAGGTAAAAACCTTTGCACCTTGACTTGTTTGTTGGGACACGTTTACCTGCAGGATGTACAGCATGTTAAAACTCCTAAGTGTTTGCTTCTAGCAAATATGGATTTAAACACTAATAACATATGAGCACATGCTGCAGGCATGACACTGTTCACTGCTTTTGCAGCCTTTGAGCAGAAGTGCAGAGTTGGACCAGGAGTCCTGTGTAGGCCAGGTGAGGCCCAGCGTCTTAGCAGCCTGACGTTTGGCTGTTTTCAGGTGAGAGGGAAAAGCCCACAGGTCCTGACTGGACCAGCACCATCCCAGAAGACCCTGAGCACCCAGGGAGAGACAGAAGGCCAGGACAAAACTGGTAAGTCCCCACAAAGTCACACAGCCACGGATAATGAAAACAGCATCTGTGAGGGGTTAAATGGGACTGGGGGCAGAGCTGGACACAGAATGGTGACTTTCTTAGTGAGGTCATAGGCATGCTGTATTAGGGAAACTATTTACCACTGGAGTATTTTATGAGATGCTATGAGACATTTCACTGAAAGCCTGAATGAAAAGGTGTGAGGTGGATTTACAACACACTAACATCACTAGCTGTTAGAGTAAGAATGTAAACAAACAATGACTTTATTCTTCTAAGATACTAAGAGTATATACAGAATCATATTCTTGGGTCATAATTTTGCAGGGTTATTTAATGTGGTGCTGCTTATGTTTAGCACAAATCATATTTACATTGCTTGCCATACTGGTTTAGCGTGTTAGAAAGCTAACAGTCACTGATTAGTTATAAACACAAAGCGTAACAGAGGCTGATGAGAACAGCATATGTTTTTCCTGGTGTCTGGTCATAAACCAAGTACTGTACAGAGGGAGAGAGAGCTAAAAGCTTTATTCAAAACAAAGCATTTGAGAGATGGCGTTCCCAGGCAGGAGAAAAAGCACAAAGAGTGAATTACTGCAGATTACAATTAAGAGGTGGAACACTGGACAGAAGCCTAAAGAGAGTGTACTAAAAGTGGGTTGAAGAGCTGGGGTTAATATACTAGAAGCCACGGGCCAAGGCATTCACACATTGGGCCGGATTTACTAACCGGGACAAATTACTATGATGCCACAAGTGCAGAGTTGCACCAGTGGGGCTGAAGACTTCTTCAGGTAATCTACTACTAATGTTTATAGACAAAGACACAGCCAGTACATTACAATAATGATCAGCATTCTACCGAGACCAGCGCAGATTGAGCGGTTTAAAAACAAACAAAGCCAATGATTAAGTAATCCACTAACCTAAACTAAGTAACACAGTGTAATTGCAGGTTTTAGGTGCGCCTCTGTGTGCGCAGCGCTGAGAAAAGACCTGCAGATTATGTACTGATCTCCGTGCAGAAATGAAACAAAAATATCTGCAACACTTCAGTGCTGCTTGGTTTCCACTCAGCTCTAAACATGCAGCGTGAGGACTGAGTGAGGAGCTACAGGACCGAGCCAAAGTTATAGCACTGCGCTCCCACCACAGTTACACACTCTTTCTGATCAAATTTCCTCCTCTGATTGAACACTCCAGCTGTCACATGCCGTTATCAGTGTTATAATTAGCATTAAAGTATGTGCAATAAACCACATGTGTGTTTCATTTAAATAGTCTCCTCCCAGAGTTTTGTTTTGCTGTGAATATTATATATATATATATATATATATATATATATATATATATATAGTATGTGTGATTGGGGGAGGTTTTTTCTTTGCGATATAGCTCATTTAAAAAAGAAAATTGTTTCAAATTGGTGCCCTGCATGTTTTTATGTTTGGTTTGGCAGATAAGAGCAGTAAGAGGACAGTCTCATCAGTAACAGATGGAGACATCCATAAACCAAGCCAAACTGGACTTCTGTGTCCTCCGCTGGAGGATGATGGTGCACCAGAGAGCTCTGTTAACGATGCATGTGGACGCGAGTCCCACAGCGTATTGTCTACGCTTTCCAGTGCTGCATCAGTGGAGGAAGGAGGCGTGTGTGAGGGCAGAGGTGGAGTGTGTGGTCTGGAGTTTAGCCGGCCCAGCAGTGAGACCTACCTGACGGCTTCTGATGACAGCAGCTCTCTGTTTGATGATGACATGCAGCGTGCAGAGCGCCCCAGTTTTAACCTGCTGGAGTCATCAGATGGAACACTAGCAGGGTGTAAGAATGGGGAGGAGGAGGGACGCAGGGCTAAGTTGGAGGACTGCACCTCTGAGGAGCTCAACAAACGATTCCAGTCACAGAGTCTTAACTCCTCATCTTCTTCCAGTGAGCCTAACACCCCCAGCCCCATCCTTACATCAGCTCTCACCCCTAAACGACCCAACCCACCTCAGGATCCAAAGGACAACCCCGCTTCACCCAAACAGCCCTGCCTGAGGACTCCCACAGGCTTCGGGTTGATGAATGTGTCTCTGGCCAAGAAACACCTAAGCCAGCCACCAATCAGCAGTGAGGCAACACATGGCCAAACACGTAATGCACTCAGCATGCTGCGCCCCCTCCAGCCACAGGAAACTGAGGAGGTTGGCATGGAAATGGGCAGGGGCACACTTCCCGAAATCCTTCCCAGCTCACGAAGAGCACCCACCATGTCATCCACACTGACTTCATCTAAACCTGGGACAGAGACGGGCTCAGAGAGGTCAGACTGTGATAGTTCCACATCTGGCAGCAAACCTCCTACTCCACCTTTACACAGGCTCCCCTCCTGGGTAAGGCTGTCCAGAGTTCATGTTGGATACATCCAGGTTTTGTTTTTGTTTTTTTTTTGAAAAATTAGTAAATTTGAGGTTTGCAACAAATCCCAAAACAGGTATTCTCTGTTTGGCCATATCAAAATGATAAGTGAGCCACTCTGCACTGAAACATGTCTACTTCTGTTACAGCAAACCAGGGAAATGTTGAGCTCTGTTAAGCTAAGTCTGAATGAAGGAATCAAAAGTCAGTCATTTCTTTCTCACAGAACTTTATCTTCAATACATCAGAAAGCTTCTGATATTTGAGGCTGTTTATTTTTTTTGTTTATTTGGCTTTACTAGATTACAGAAACAATATTGCCATAAAACACAAATGAAGCGCTTCTAAAAACATTCAAATTGCCATTTTAACAACTTGTTTTCTCCTACAAATATAGGACTAAGTACACAGGAACGTCTCAGTTTGTAATTCTGTTGGTCGCACTGCCATCTGCTGTTGATGTGCAGAAACAGAAAAGTTTCAGATAGAAGACAGGAGTGCACCAGCAAATTAAAACTATATTGTGCATGTTCAATGAACTGAAACATAAAGATAAAGAGTAAAAATAGATGTTTAAATAAATAATTGTAGAATAATGAAATAAAAAAAACTTAAAATAGCTGACTGAATGGGTAAACTTGTTAGATAATAGCACAGAAACAGTTAAACTGCTGATTGTATGCAGTTGAAATTGCTAACTAACAATATGAGATAACATTTTTTCTTTAACTAAAAATAACTACGTCCTCATTAAAAGTAATAAAGTAAGATAATAAAAGTAATGGGCAGGTTGTTGAAATATTAGCTAATCATTGTGGCTAAACAGGTGAGAGAGTCGGCTAACTGAGAAACTGTACGATGCGCTGCTGCTCAGAGCTGCCTTCATGCCCTGAAGTGTTTTTATGCAAAAATAAATATATACATTAATCAACCTTACTTACTTCTACTATTGCTTATTTAAAGTTATTTGCCTAATGACATTCATGTGTCTTTGAAGCTGAGCAATGATGCAGCACGTTTTCTTTCCAGGAAAGTCGCATTTATGCTGTGGCTAAATCAGGAATCAGACTGTCTGACACGTCATGCACAGACCTGTCCAGCAAAGGTGAGAGAGAGGGGAAGAAAACAAGCTGCTGGCTCAGTCTGCTGTAAAGAGTTCTACTAACCAAAGTCTAATTTGTGACACAGACCCCTCCCTGCAGTCCTCCTATCCAGCCTTTGTAATGTACACGTCGCTCATCTATAAAAATATGACCACACCAGTTTACACTACTCTGAAGGGGTAAGTGCACGTGTTACAACAGCTGTGCATTGTCTTACTGTGTATTTGATCACTCCGTGAACTTCAAGAAAGCACCTGCTCTGTGCCAGAGTTTAAATTAATTGCAGCCGTGTCAGCAAAGTGCATTTTAATATGTGGCATATGGCTATGAGTGTGTTCCATTTTCAATTTGCAGAAAGCCACTCTGCTGAGCAGCAGTCCCGTCTCAGATGAGTCATCGAGCTCCGAGGAGTCATCCAGTTCAGGAGACGAGGACGGCTCCCTCTGCAGCTCCCACACCTCCTCTAGCTCCAGAAAAGACAGCAGCCCGGGCAGCCCACGCTCTCTCAAGAGAGGTACAAAACAACTACTGAATGCAGAAGATGGACACAGCTTCTAGTTTTGTATTATGACTTTCCCCATTCAGCACCCAAGCTAATCATATTTGGATGAGAAGGTACAAAGTAACCAGATAATGCTAGCAATCTTAATTAGCAAGGTGCATCCATAGACTGCCTGAGTGCATCGCACAGACATGGATTAGTAACATGTCAGTGCTTGAATTTTGCTCCCCAAAAGTGGAGTACATGTGGCGCTGGACTGGACAGCATATTTCTGTCTAACTAGGCAGCTCATTCTCTTTCTCTACTTTCTTTAAAGATGGAACACATTCTGGGCTCAACCTGAAAGAAAGGCAGATGTGAAATGTAAAAGTGAGGTCAGAGGTCAAATGTGACATGATTGTGATGTTTAGAATCCCCATATATTATTCCTTAGATGCATGTATGTTGTCAATAAAAACAATGGCTGTAAGAAACATAGTTTTAAATAGCTCTATATCGCATATCACATTAATCTTCAGATCAATCTATTGATTCTAGCTCCCACATTAATGTTACAATGTTGCCACAGCGGATGGATCCTCATGTTTGATTTGCACAGATTTTATGCCGGGATGTGCTTCCTGATGCAACCCTCCATATTATCCAGGTTCTCGGAGTACACTAGCTGGTGATCCCCTGAGGCTAAGTTTGTGGCCAGTGGGTAACAGCTAATAGTTAAGTGACCAACATTAACGTGTGCACCAAGCAGGTTAACATTCATGATAACTTTAATTCTTTCATGTTAATGAGCTTTACTGTGACCTGTTGTTCAGCGTTGTGCACATCAGCTGCTTGCAAAGGGGGCAGCTGTGGAGTGCAGTTTCTCTTCTGTAATGTTAGTGATGTTTTCTCGTTTTTTTTTTTTTTATGTGTGAACTTACTGTTCTTGCATTCTCCAAGCTGTGTCCGTGGCTTCGATGACATCAGAGAGTGACTATGCCATCCCTCCTGACGCCTACTCCACGGACACAGAGTGCTCTGAACCTGAGCAGAAACTGCCCAAGACCTGCTCTTCACCCAGTGACAATGGCAAGAGTGTGAGTCGCAGATAACTTCATCGCTCTGACGCTCATCACTTTGGTCCACTGCTATTAAATGAACATGAGGCTCATTAGCCAACCTTGAATTAATAACGAGATGTTAGTTTTACTCACACCTGTTTCGTTAGAGGTTCTCTTTGGTACTCTGTCTTGTACTTAGTACTGCATAAAACTGAGCAGTGTCACGACCTTTAGGAGCCAATGGAGAAGTCGGGTTATCTGTTGAAAATGGTGAAGACCTGGAAGAAGACCTGGAAGAGACGCTGGTTTGTCCTCAAAGATGGAGAGCTGCTCTACTATAAATCACCGGTATGTTTGTTCACCTACTTTCGGCTGCTCCCTTAGTCATAAGGGGTCGTCACAGCGGGTTGCTCCGCATGTTTGCTTTGGCTGCTTTTATGTTGGATATCCTTCCTGACACAACTCCTTGATGGAATTCATACACTTGTCCTTTATTTGTTATCATGGAATTTAAATTTAATGCTTATTACTTGTATTTATTATTGTTCCACAGAGCGATGTGATCAGGAAACCTCAGGGTCAGATCGAGGTCAGTGCCAACACCAGCATTGCCCGTGGAGAGGGGAAACAAGTTCTCCAGGTATTCGCTCCCCAATAAACAGCCACAATCATCTAACATATCTACAGCTATTAAAGACGTCCATTTATTTGATTTTAAATCATTTCCTGTCCCATCTTCCTTTTCTTTTTTATCCTTGTTTGTAGATAGTGACAGGAAAGCACGTTTACTACCTGAAGGCTGACTCTCCCAACCTGCTCGAGGAGTGGCTTCTGGTGCTGCAGAGCGTGCTGAGGGTGAAAGCTGCCAGTCCTCTCTTCACTCAGCCAAATATCCGCCCTGGCATGAAGGGACTGCTTGTCAAGGTCGCCACAGCTTACAGATTAAACTGTGCACGAGCTAAATAAAACTTCATGCATTTTCTAAAACTACAGGTTTTACAGTCATATGCATGCAGCTATGCGTTTTCCTCTTTGATCTGTACTTTCTCTGTTGCAGGTGAAGCACGGCTACTCCAAGCGGGTTTGGTGCGCGCTGATCGGCAAAACGTTGTACTACTTTCGCAGCCAAGAGGACAAGGTGTGCGCCAATAGAACTAAATCTGTAACCTTTATCATCAGCAGGTGAAAGGAAGATAAATATAAAATTGACTTCAGCTGTTACTTCTGTATCTGAAGGTGGAGTGCATGTCTGCTTTTGTTTCCAGTTCCCACTGGGTCAGATTAAGCTGTGGGAGGCTCGGGTGGAGGAGGTGGACAGGTCAAGAGATTCAGATGACGACCTAAAGGCATGTGGGCGAGGCTTACAGGCAGCACCCTTCACCATCGCCGTCCACCCACAGGAGCAAGGGCCAACCTACTTGCTCATTGAATCCCGCCATGAAAAGGTCAGCATCAGACTGAAAGCTGGAAGTTTTTCTGTGAGTCAAGGAGACCAGCAGGCAGGACTTATATTTTCTGTTCATGAGGTTTGAGTTTGTGTGTGTGGTGCCCGTCTGCCCTGTACTGTAAGAAATCTGCTACTCCTGAGCTCTTTTTTTGAAATTTAAAGATCCAGACATGATGACTGACAGGGGCTCTGTTCAGCTCCTGTGTATTAGCAGAGCTGTGAAGTTGAAGTTCTCTGTGAGAAAGTGAAAACTTGTTTCCTGCTGTGATATTTTCACGTGTCTCTGATATCACGTTAATGTTAATGTGCGTGCTTCTGTAGGATTCATGGCTGTACCATCTGTCGGTGGCAGCAGGCACTACGGTGGGCAAAGTTGGCACTGAATTCGAACAACTGGTGGGAAAACTCTTCCAGCTGGATGGAGATCCAAGTGAGTACAAACTATTTTCCCTTCTGTTGTGTTTTACAGTTTTGTTTCATACTTTGTCGTACACAGGCCATTTTATTGTGACTTTAAAGGCACCTTATTGTGCATGGATGTCACAGCTCCACAAATGCAAGCCCACGTTAGACAACTTATGGAAATCTGTGCGTGTCCTTTTAATTTTTATTTGTCTAGTTGTTTTATTTTGGTCTTTTTTTTTTGTTTGTTTTTCTGCCTTTCAGACTCTCAGATTTGGAGACGCCCCATGTTGTGTTTCAGCAAAGAAGCCCTGTCATCTCCTCTCACCACCCTGCCCTCACAGGCGCTGCAGACAGAGGCAGTTAAACTCTTCAAGGTACACACAAAAAAACCTCATAACTGAAAGTTTCTTCTATGAAACAAATAGGGGATTATATCGCAAAGGGCTGCAACTCTTCACATATTTTCTCTCTTTTAAACTCCGCCCATCACCTCCTCTCAGACGTGTCAGCTCTTCATCAACGTGGCCATTGATGCTCCAGCCATTGACTACCACGTCTCCCTGGCCCAGAGTGCCCTGCAGGTGTGCCTGGCCCACCCCGAGCTTCAGAACGAGTTTTTCTCCCAGCTCATCAAGCAGACCCGCAAGAGGCAGCCACACGGCCACCCGGGACCCCTGCAGGTTTGCTTTCTCACCACACTGTGGCAGCAGCTGTCTGCAGCATTAGGTGGAAAGGCTGCCATTTGAAATGTGAAGGACAGTTTGTCTAAAAAAAAAAAAAAAAAAAAGGTGCAGTATCATCAGGGTTCACCAACTTCCTGAATATCGAAACTGCTTAGACAAGGTCGGCTCTTTGAGTGTCTGTCACTGTATCGTAGCTTGTAGAAGCAAACTTCGAAGAGTCTTGCCTCCCTTATGCTGGCATGAAAACCAAAAAGCCAAAAGAGCAGAAATGGAAACTGTTCGCCATCACGCTGTAGTAATTTTCCATAACCAGTAAACAGATATATCAGAAATACCAGCAGAGGGCAGAAAGAAAAGTGTTTCAAAAGAGACCTCATACTCCAACGTGTGCTGATGTCTCACCCAGCTAGAAAAAAACAAGCACAATGTGTCACAGCTCAATCATTTATGTAGACGAATGAACTCAGTGTAGCTGATTAACACGGTCCAATATGGCCACTTGTTTTATGGTTCATATGAAACAAGGAAAGAATTCTCAGTGGTACATCCAAATTCACTGAGTCATGTGTGCGACGGTTTGTTAAGGATGTGGTGACTGAGTGTTTGCATGTCATTTTCCAGGGCTGGCAGTTTCTAGCCTTGTGTGTTGGACTGTTTCTGCCTCAGCACCCTTTCCTGTGGCTGCTCCAGGTTCACCTCAAAAGACATGCAGATGCCAGGTGAGAAAACACCTGACACGAAGGAACGAGGCACAAAACAAAGCCAGTGTACTTCATATGGATCCAGTCTTTGCACCGGAGCACTTCCATCCAGGGATATAGTGGAGGAAATCAACTCAGTTAATATATTTCAGAATTGTTAGAGAGAGTCGTGCCAATAAAACAGCACATATTTCTTCTCTGGTTCTTTTATTTGACCAACAGTTTTACTTGCTTTGAGCTCTGAGTGAATTCTGGATTTGAAAATGTACAGGTGTGCGTTACTAAAGAGCAGCTCCCTTTTGTCCTCAGGACAGAGGTGGGTAAGTATGCCATCTACTGCCAGCGCTCCATGGAGAGGACCCAGCAGAAAGGCGAGAGGCAGGCCAGGCCTTCTCGTATGGAGATCTTGTCTATTCTTCTGAGGAATCCCTATCACCACTCCCTGCCCTTCAGCGTCCCCGTTCACTTCCTCAACAGTACATACCAGGTGATCACAGCAACACACTGCACAGGGAGACGGATTAAAAACGATCAGCAGCTGCACCGCTGCGCTTCACCTGACAATCAAACATACACCATATATGCCACCTTAAATCACATGCTTTATGTCCCATGGTTCCATTACAACGATATACTTTACAGTTATGTAGGATTGTGATTGTCTTTTGAAGTCTCAGTCCTTGGCTACTTTTGCATTTTTTTGTAAACCACAACAGAGTCACTGCTTGGATGTTTTCCTGCCTCGCCCCACTGACAGACACTCTATTGAAGGATGTTTTGTACCAGGATAGACTGTTTAACCTCACATGATCATAATATGATGAATACTATCGAACGCCACTTTTCCTTAACTGTGTTCTTTCTAGTTGGTTAGTGCCTCATTTCAACTGGTTCTTCCCTTTTTTCCTTTCCTTTTCATTTCTTCTTCTTTTTTTTTTCATTTGTTTGCTTATCTATGAAGCACTTTGTTCAGTGTAAAGCACGTATGTGTGTTCACTGTCAGACAGATCTCATATTCCATACAGACTTCTGTACGTATGCAGATCCAGTTTCTTGTGCTTATAGGATGGCCCTGCTGTATACTGAAGTGTTGTTCAAAATGTCACATTGTGGTCCAAATAGGAACTGGTGCCCTAAATCAGCTTGTTTTCAGCCCAGCACATCCCGTTTCTGTTCCTAGTTTACATGATGATTGAGTGAAACGCTAGCTTCCTGATTCTTCCTGACTAACTCTCCCATGCTACTCTGTTCTCACATAAAGGCTATGATATGATAAAAAGCTACAATTACAGCATTCATGCCAACGATTTGAATATTTCTTTGTGCCATCAAGTCACACATGCTCACTGTCATGGCGTCGCTGCTCCACCCAGTATCAACCTAACCCAGCATGTTTTCCCTCCGTGGGTGTTTTCTTTTTTGTCACTACCTGCTGCTTGGCTCACTCAGCCTATACATACAGGAAGTGATGAGATCACTATCTCAACAGGCATTAACTACAAAAATCTGTTTGCTTTCTGTCTGAAGTCCATGTCGACCATATTGTGTGAGAGAATAAAGTAAACACCTAAAAGCATAAAAACTTTAGATTATAGAAAATCATTTCAAGATATTACAGGTTGACTTTTTTTTTTTAATTATATGGCCTTGTTAATTATTTGCTGTTATCACTATGATCCCCCTGCCACCTTTGTTTTGATGTAGCGTCTGTAACTGTGGTGTCTTCTTTGCTGTAGTTATACTGTCTTTATGTGATGATCCACAGAGGATCATAAACCCCACTAACTAACCTAATAACCGTGCAGGATCCTCTCTAACTTCTCGACTAACAGGTTTGCCGAGGATGCCTTGTTTGGGTTTTAGTGGCATGTCTGAACAACTCTAGCATGTACTGACATCATTTTTGGTCCAGATCTTCATGTTCCCCTCAGATGGAAATGGAACAGCTTTCTTGAACCCTAAACTTTTTTCTTTTTTTTTTTTTGTCCAGCTCCATTTTTAAGCTCCTCATTTAGCTTTAATCAGCACTTTGCTTTAAAAGACACAAACCGATCAGGATGATCCTCCATATCCTGGAATAATTACTGCTGTTGTTACATCAGTTAATCAGACACTTTCCAGTACGTCCCTACCAAGGCTGTGTATGGTTTTTCTCATAAATGAAAGCTTGAACTGTTGTCACACTTTTTTTCCATCAAAAATAAATAAATAGTACATTAAAACAATTTACAGTAAAATGTAGGATTAAAATAAAATCTTATTTGTCATTTTACTAGTTATGAAATGGAAGATTTTTTTTATTATTACACATTTTCTTGTTTTGGAATAGCTAATGTATGACGTTTATAGAATAGAAGATAGTACTTGTTTATTTTTTAAGCATCACAAAAATAAACTTTTTTGTGAAGTTTGTCTTCAGAGAACAAAAAACTTGATTATTGTTCTCACAGGACTAATAATGGGAAGAAACCCACAGCTGTGACAGGAAGTAGATGCATTCTCACACATGCCAAAGAAGAATTCATCTTTCCACATAAGGCAGTCACAACACTTGTTAAACATTAGCTGTTAATATGTTACAGTTTCTGTATCCAGCATTTGCTGTTTAACAATGTGCAAATGTTTTGGGCTAGATGCGTCGCTGTTTTGAGCTCATGTTTTATTTTGAAATATCTGACGAATCCCTGCCTTTTCTACCATTTCTCGCTCGGGCATTCAATGCCTGGTTTGCAGGTGGTGAGCTTCGACGCCTCAACGACAGTGGACGAGTTCCAGTGTCGTCTCAACCAGGACACCGGCATGAGAAAAACCGGCCTTTCTGGTTTCAGCTTGTACACCGATGACCCCACTGGACGGTCCCTGGAACACTGTCTGCAAGGAGGCCTCAAGGTGCATCTTTTATTCGTGTGATGATTACTTTAGGAAGATTGGAGATTTCCAACACAAATCTCATCTCGTGCGCAGATTTGCGACATCATCTCCAAATGGGAGCAGGCCTCTAAGGATCACACCGGCAAGTTGGAAAACACCAGGACTGCCCGCCTCACCTACAGGAACAGGTAGAGGAGGACGCCGTCGCGCCATACATGTGTGCAAGCATCAGGTTCAGCAGTCCTTCAGGCTCATGGAGTTGCAGCAGTGAATGTTTGGGAAACCAACACTGTCTGACCTTCTGCAGATTCAGAATTATTGCCTGCATACTGCTTATCGAGGGTCGCAACAGTTGGTAGCATACATACTACCAACATGCCAACGCGTGCCGTCTCCTGTGGCAGAAATATGTAGGGCAGCCGTTAATGTGGGCAGCTCTTGTTTATGTTTCCGCTGCTCTTGGTCCTTCAGCTTAAGAAAGATGAAACATTTCACTTCTTTGTAGTGAAACTGAGCGTTAAAAATACTTTGATAATATTTTGTGGTTTTACTGTTCATTGTAAATTAAAAAGGGACACAGTGAATGAGCAAAGATAAGATGGCAGCTCAGAGGACAGACTGCATATAAAGATCAGGTTTTGCTGTCACACCTCAAAGGGGGAAATTTGGATTCGGGTTACTGTCTGGATTACATGTTTCCCTGAAATTCTCTCAAGGGGATTGTGAATATTCCCATCACCTCATCCACTGGCTGCCTATAACTTTTCTTCTCTATTCCCAGACTGTACTTCTCTCTCCAAGTAAGGGGGGAGTCAGAGAGGGAGAGGTTACTGCTGGCATATCAGACCAATGAAGCCATTGTGGCAGGACACTTTCCTGTCAACAAGGAACTGGCTCTGGAAATGGCCGCCCTGCTCGCCCAGGTCGCTCTTTTTTCACTTACTTCTTACATTTACACCTTGTGTAATGTGATCTGACTCTAATGGATAAAACTGCAGTCTGTAATGTTTCATGTGTTATTTTGGTAGTTCAGACCCTCGTCTCAAAAATGTCTGCCACGCTTTTCTTTTTGTATAGATGCACACTGACTCAGTTTATAGCTGAACTGTGGCACATATGTAGTATGCATTCTTTTATTTAAGTTTGAGTGACAGAGCATGAAGAACCTTCACGTGCGTGTCTGTGTTCAGGTGGAATTCGGCGATTTTGAGCGTCCCTTCTCCACTTCTGGCTCAGCACAGACTAAGTCCAATCAGACCCTGAAGCAGGTGCTGGACAGATTCTACCCTAAACATTACCGCAGGAACACATCTGAGGAGCAGCTCAGGTAATTCTGAACTCACATGTCCTGCTTTCTAATGCATGGGCCTTATGTGTTTAGTAAGTTTTATGCTTTTATAGTCTTTTGTTACAGTTGTAATCTCAAAGTTTACATCCCAGGAAATTGCTTTGTGACTGCTGGCCTTTTTTCATTTTCTATCATTATGCAGTACCTTTAGGTGTTCTCCCAGCAGTCATATTAACTGGTTCCTAGCAGATCTCTAAAAAAAAAAAAAAAAGCAACTTAAAAAGCAAACTCTGTGTTAAAGATAGAATGCTGTGTAACACGGCAGATGTTTGGCCCTCTCTTTCTCCTCAGACAACTGCTGCAGCGCCTCTCTGCCCGCTGGGCCTCACTCAGGGGTCGAAGTTCGTCAGAGTGTGTCAGGATCTACCTGACCGTAGCCAGGAAGTGGCCCTTCTTTGGCGCCAAACTGTTTGAAGCAGAGGTGCGTATGTGGAAATAAAGGTTATCCTATCATCTGCTCAGATGCCGACTGTATGTTACAAAGTATGATGACTAGCTCTCAGATTAAAAACCAGTGGCACTGCTGAACAAATGGAGGCCAACATATAAACTAATAAACTGTCAGTGCGCTCAAAACAATGGGAAGAGAAAAATAAGGAATAAAAACCTCCAAGTAGGTTTCTTTAATGTTTTATTGACATGTTTTTTGAGTAGAGCGTAAACAATATCTGATTACATGAGTGTTGTTTTCTCTGTTCTTAGTCCATCACTCCCTCTCCGGAGCCAAGTGTACGTGTTTGGCTGGCTGTTCACGAAGATGGTATCAGCGTTCTGGAGCATAACTCGATTGTAAGCAGCTCTGTGTCACACGGAAACCTGTACAGAAAAGATTTGTTTGCTCGGCTGACTTGTTTCTAGATCAGTTATTTTAGTCATCTTGTGTTTCTTCTGACACTGGAAGTAAGCATTTGTATATGGCCTAAAATTATTTTAAATAGAATGTAGTGCACAAGGGTTTATATAATTTTTGACATCCAAATCTTGTGAAAAATGTAAAAATGAAGGCTGAAACATGATAACAGAAGGGTGTAACATTTGATGCTTTTATCTGAAAAACTTGCTTTCTGTACCTTTATCAGAATTTTTTTGTTGCGTTTGTGTGTGTGTGTGTGTGTGTGTGTGTGTGTGTGTGTGTGTGTGTGTGTCTGTGTGCTTAGAAACTGTTGGTGTCCCACTCCTACAAGAACCTGATGACATTTGGAGGCTGCAAGCAGGACTTCATGCTGGTGATGGGTCAGAGCATCAGTGCTAACGCCAGCAAAGACAAACCTACAGAGAAACATCTGTTTGCTATGGACTCCTCCAAGGTCAGTGAGAGAGCAGGCTGTGGCTGTGCCTGAGCCCTGGGGTCTAATGGGTGACAATGCAGACAGTCGAGGAGAGTTTACTAATATATGGAGGCTACATTTGCTGTAATAGTAGCAGTAAATGAAGAGAGATTTTTATCTAAGTTAACATTATGTTACACTGCTGCCTTTCATTCCATTCATTCCATAGCAATCAGTAACATCACTGCCACAGGACATGACTTCAGTATGAAACTACGAGTGGAGCTGGCATAAAGAGATCATTTGAAACAAAATTTGACATGGATTTCAACTTGAAATTAAAGCTCAATTCAATTCAATTGCCTCAAGATGTAAGATAAAGGCCATACAATAATTACAGAGAAAACCCAACAATCAGTAGACCCCTATGAGCAAGCACCTGACAACAGTGGGAAGGAAAAACTCCCTTTTAGCAGGAAGAAACCTCCGGCACAATCAGGCTCAGGGAGGGGCAGCCATCTGCTGCAACTGGTTGGGGGTGAGGGGAGGGAGACAGGACAAAAGACACACAGTGGAAGAGAGCCAGAGATGTAACAAATAATAACAAATGAATTCAGAGTTGTGTATAAGCAGAGTTGAATCCCTGTTTTTGTTTTGTGAACAGATCAGGGAGATCACCCTCCTTATTTCCAGTTACATCAACAGCGCACATCAGCAAAAGGCCGCCGCCCACCATCTCTCTGCCCCGGCCCTGATGGTGGCCCAGCCCGTGAGCCTGAAGAGCAAAGAGTTGAGGAGCAAATCCCCACCAGCTCTGGGACGCCCCAGCAAGGCCCCCACGCTGCTGTGATGGCACAAAAATATACATCCTGATCTTATTTAATTAGAAAATGTAGGATTTTAGGATTTATTCACAGCTGCACGATTCCATCTGCCTCATTTAGACAGACTAAATTCTGAAAAGTGGAACGGTCACCTCTCTGTGACAAGCTGGGCACTAACAAAAACTTATCTGTTGAGTGTAGTTTAATATCGCAGACCAGCTGAGGTTGCAGCAGTTTGAGGGTATCACCACGCAGTGCCTTTGTACCTTCCTCAGAGAACACTTCATGAGATTTGTGGCTGAGACTGGAGCTATAAGCTTTGTACAAAGGTACAAAGGGGTCCAGAAACAACTAATAGGCTTTACTTTAGAACATTTTTTCCTGATGATTGTGTTGCTTTCATGTCATCACTCCAAGGAGAAAAGTCAACAGTATCTGTTGACAGACTGAGCAAATGTTCTGAAATGTCTCATCAATCAGTGTTACCTGGTACATTTCCATTTTTGTAAAGTTTAATTTTTGTATTCCTTCCTTAAAAATTAATGCACAGTATGGAGGCAGTAATGATGCTTCGTTAACAAATCATTTAGAGGGTATCTTTTTCCCTGCCTTCCTGTAGGGCAGAGTGGTTCCAGCAGGAAGTGCAACTCTTAGTGTTACAGTCATGTATAATGAAGGACATTATGATGAAAGCAGGAGGCAATAACAGGTAATCAGATGGCAGTGGAGCGCAGCTGTTCAAAATGTGTTTAAAGCAACTCATCCAGGGCTGGATGCACCTTGTTGCAGTGCATGTGAGAGAAGAGCTGTGGACTTAGTGAACTGTGTTATAAGAAGGACCCAGGTTGGCCCTTTTGTGCTCCTGGTTACTGAACAGCCAGGAGAGTGGTAAAACTTTAATCAGGCACATGGCCTTTTTAGTGAAGTGAATGACTAGAATCAGCAGGGTAGTTCCACTCAGCATGGTACGCGACAGCTTTTGGGGAAGTGTGTGCTTTATGTACACTTTTTTGTAATGACATACATTCCTCTGTATTGAGTTCATTTTTTAAAACTGTTGTTCTCTATACCAACACGCAAGATTCACGCACATTCGGACTGCACAGATGCAACAACTGCAAACTGGCAGCCATTATGCAGGGACCTAAATATCACTAACAGATTGAGAGTATGGATCTCTGCAAGGGTTATTTCTTTATTTAGCAGAAACGGGGACTGTTAGACGAAAAAGAAGGGCATCTCTGCCATGTCAGTTGCTGAGCGACAGTGGGGTGGTTTTGCATTGTTCAGATAATGTAATAAAAAACGACACATGTTCATTAGACACACACATATACAATATGGTTATTTAGAAACACGCTCTCTTTTAGATCACATCTCATAGACTGTACATTAACAATGGGCGTAGCCACCCTTTGGTTTCTGGATATTTTAAAGCCTCAACATTAGTGCCAGTGTCATGTTGTCATTTTTCAGCCAGAAGTAACCATATTTGGGCAACAGGGTGCCATGCTGATTCTTGAGCTAAGGCTAGGAAGCCTGGTTAGCAAGCTGCATCTATAGACTGTGTGGGTGCACTGCACAGACACAGATACCTGGTGATTAGTGCTCTAGGTATCTGATTAATTTCACTTTTCTTTCAGTCTTGGACAGACTGCAGCCAGCAGCAAGCATGTAATGCCTTAAAAATACTTAGAGGCACCAAGATCACAAACACTGTCAAGGGGCCCAGTATATTGACTCAGATTAGTGGCCATTGGCTACACCTGCCTCGCTTATAATTAGGTATTAACAAAATCTACTTGTGTCAGTTAGTAAAAAAAATTCCCCTTTTTTTTAGCTGTTGTGAAGGGGCAGTTACTATCGAGAAAGTGGGCATTTTAACACAGGAGTCAGTGGGGATTGATTCGCTTTTGCATCCAGCTTCAGGTGAGATTTTAAGAAGTGCACTTTGCACTGGCTTCATTTTTCTGCCCTGGAGGTTCCTGCTTTTTACAGCCTTGGCATGCAACCTTCATTCAATCATAAACTTTCCACCTCCATGGAGAAAAGAGCTCCTTGGTGCGGGTGAGGAATAAGAGCAAAGGTAGAAGAAAAAAGTGCTGTAAACCTGTCAAACTGGAAGACAGTGGTGAAACACCACTGTCACGTTTTTCCAATAGTGAGGCTCCATTTTGGATGTTTACAGAGTACACAGAGTTTTCATGGCTGTCAAGTTTGAATGAGAAAACAGTCTGAGTTGTGAAAGGTTTGGTCAATCAAAAGAGAGCTCACAGCATGTATTTGTGAGGAGAATGGAACAGCTTTGAGAAGTGTGTGGTCAAAAAATATTGAAAATGTCACAGAAGGCGAGAGGATGTAGGAATGTTGTTTGGACATGTTGGTGAAAGGTTGACTGTTGAACAGGTTCCAGAGAAATTTAATGTTCTGTTTTCTTTGTTACCTGCTGTGAGAGAGCATGAAACCTAATCTGGCACAGTGACTAAAGAATAAACTGGAAAAACATGACTTTTTTTTTTTTAATGTAAGGTACTTTAAAGTAGATCATTTTCCCTCCTAGTATCATCTTGATCCTGTATACGGAGAGAAAAGTCAGGTTCTATTTATTTGTGACATGGAATACATTGTATTTAAATCATCCTGGAAATAAACGTTTCCTGAGTCACTGCTGTGAAATCCCTGTCATTTATATGAAATATGCTTGCTGTGAGGGAAACTATCCAGCTCTGTAGAAACGGTTATTCTTGGTTTCTGTTCTCATTGGCGCAAACCAAAACTGACATGCTGATACCTGCAGCAGGCACCTCACACAGTGGCACACCTTCATTCCTGCAGTGTTTCACAGAGGTGAGTGCTGGGGGAGGGGCATCAGAGGAAGATATATGATACCTAACCTGGCTGAACTGGTTAGGGAGCTGCTTTTGTGCTCCTATTGCTATGGAGATTGGGGGGGGCTCACAGGGACTCAAACTGGGTGAGGTCAAAGGGAGCTAAGGTAGAACAGACAATATGTGCTTTATTACAACTCTGGTAAAAAGAAAGGAAGTCAACTGTTGATACTTTCAAAATAAAGGTAAATATGTAGGATGAAAAGCCAGTGTTTTTTTTGTCAGTATTCTTTGAAATGAGCTTCATCGCTCTGACAAAGCATACACACAGCCAGCCTCCGCCTTCAAGGAGCACAGCTGAACAAAACCACATGCTGTGTTGCAAACATGTTGCAACAGGAAACCTTTTTTTTTTTTGTGTACCAGATTAACTGATCTTGCCCACCTTGTGGTTTGTTTCATGAAATGTCTGCTGCATTAGTCCACTTGGACTGCTCATAAGTCAGGTAAAATGTTCCAGTCATCCTGCTGTCACTTCAAACCAAAGGGACAAACACGCCTTCATGAGACAGAACCTGAATGACAGGTCGAACACAACGCTAAATGGCTCCAGAGTACACCTAGAAATAACTACGCCCTCCCACAGTAACAGGTGTTGTCACCCTGTGTATCCATCTAAGGTAGTGTGACCACAGCAGTCCACTCATTTTCCACCAGCTTAGCCATTTTGTGGCATTACTGTCACAAGCTCTTTACTGCTGAAGATCCAAGAAAGCCTTCCTTCAGAAAGGACAGGGACAATCAAATATGTGCCACACCCATGCAAAGAGAAAACCTCCACTAAACCAGGTGCCTATTACAATCCACCATTTTCAAAGGAGCCATCTTATAAAAGGTAAAGGAGGTGTTATGCTTCTGAGAAAATGTGTCAGGGGAAAAAGGTATATTTTACACATATACCTCCAACCCGAGCAAAGCCACATCCTGTTATGGCTTGAGTTTTTTCCTCCATCTTGAACCCATCCCCCCCCTGCAGTCTGCTGTATTTTTACACTGTGACAAACCCACAAATCAAAAAACAAAAAAAAAACACCTGCTTCACACAGTCTTTTGAAATATTTTATTAAAAACAATCCAAACAACATTTGAAAGTAAGAAACTGTACAATCTATAATGTGGAATTTAAGTTCAAACTAACATTAAAATGAGGCATGTCAGGCACACTTTAAAAAGCACAGTACTTTATGGCATGTAGACCAGAATGATGACGCTTTAAGACTTTACATGATTTATAAATAAACTGTAGCAGAAGTGACAAAAAAAAATTTTTTTTTTGATTGTTCCTTTACAATCTGCAGTTGTCAAAGATAAAAATGGCACACTCCCAAAGCAAAGAAAAAAAGGTAATCCAAAAAGGCCATGTACGCGCTGATTCCTCTCACACTCCCTCTGCTTTACATGTTGTCCATCTCCCTTTGCTGAATTGATGGGAAGCAGACAGGAAAGAAAAAAAAAAGTTTAATTGACATCCCTTTGGTGTCTTCTCTTTCTAAACAAAACACTGACGACAGGAAGTTTATCTCACCTGAGTTTTTTTGTACCGCCTCTGTCGCTTCTGGATAAAGAACTAAAAAACACAAAAAGAAACAAAATTAGGGCTTCAGAAGTGAAACACAACCACCTACACGTCACCGACATGCAAATGAACTGACCACAGCCAGCAAGCCGGCGACCACAGCCAGCACCACCACCACGATGACAGCGATGATGCCGCCTGTCAGGTGCTTCATGGTGAAAGTCGGGGCCTCCTCGTCCACGTAGTACACCAGGATCTTCTCCATCTCCAGCTTCTGGCCGTTTACAACTGGCGCAAATTTGTACTGGGTCATATCGGTGAACAGTGGCAGCACCTTCACCTGCAGACAGCCACAGGAAATGATGAAGCGACCTTTTCGAGCCATGAGAAAATCCAACAACAAACTTTAACATACATCTTTCTCCATGTAGTAGGCCATTCTGGACAGATCATTTACACGCTCCCCTTTAGCCTTAGTCACGTCCACCACAATCATGCGAGCATCTGGGTCATACTGTAAATGCAGGACACTTAGTTAGCCTGATAACAATGTGTTTTACTTTGTAAATTATAAAGCAGTTTTATTTGTCCCCAATTTGGATTCTCACTCACCTGAATTTCCTTAACCAGGCTCTGGTCAGTTTTGTAAACCCTGCCAATTTCACTGGCAATGGCGCTGTTGACAGGAGAAATTAGGATGGTGAGATACAGAAACGTCAGCCTCAGCATGCTTTTTGATTTTTAATAAGAGCTGCTAAAATGTGCTTACGTTTTCAACTGGCCTTTATCCAAATTTGAGCTTGCCTGCTTATGTGTCAGCTGAAGACGGACCCAGCTGGAAGGGGGAGAGAAATTAGTGTTGAATACTTGAGCTAATCACCCTCATGTCCTCCACTGGAGTGAAATGACTTACTAGGTCTCCACCAGCTTATCACACTTGATGTTCTTGTCTCCCTTGTCAGTGCGACGAACGCCAGCGCTGTTGACGCACCAGCACTCCTCGGTGTTGTTACACTGCTTGGCCCTGAATTTACCATCAGCCTCGCAATCGGGGTCATAGATACCATCATTGTCCACAAAGGCCGTCTCCACTGGCTTCCCTCCAATAGAACGAGTATCCATTCCCTTTTTAGCCCTGTACATTTCAGCCTTCATCAAGATGCACTTGGGGATCACTGAGGGCGAAACAAAAACACACCATGAGCTGGTTATACTGGCACACAGAGGACACAAACAGGAAGGAAACACACACACACACACACACACACCCTCTAAACTTACATGCTGAGCAGTTCAGGTTCTGTTTTTGATTGTCACCAACCATAATGGAACAGATACATGAATCACAGTTGGCCCACTTCATAGTGTCACATGTAGCTGGACCTAAGGGGGAACAAAACAAAAAACCAGTTAGCAGGTGATTCACAATTAAACAAGAGCGATTACTTAAATATCTAATGATATTACTGCACTGCGGCTTTCTGATGTTAAAAGAAAAACTGCAAAAATAATTTAAAGATTAATTTCCCTCTGCTTGGTGTGATTGTGTTTCATTAAAGGGATTTATTCTTCTGTCTGTTTGATAGCAATAAACTGAGGGTTAAGTCCAACAGGTAGGCCGGCAGGTTTACTGAGCACCTGGGCGTTGGTTTCTCCAGTCTAGTCCCCACAGAGCGGAGCAAAACTCCCCATCCCCCACTCAACAAAACCAGCTGGGTGTTGACATTAAAAGCAGCTTTTTGCCCCCACTTTGTTAAATTCTCACGGATAATTGCATTACTTTATCAAATAAAACAAGCAAAGCTACACAGCGCGTAAGGATAAGATTTTTATGTGCGTACCTAAAGCTGCTCCAAGGTATTATTAATATTAAGGTATTATTAAAAAAAGAAAAAAAGTGCAATTCTCCATTAAGTCCATCTCAAACTGAGCTGCACATTTTTAAGCCGAATAAAGTTTTTATCAAATTTGAACTACTTACAGTTCTGAGCCGAGGCTCCGACCGCGAGAGCGGCGAGAACAGCAAGAATCCACATTTTCATGATGAAACTCGTGAAACCGAAAACTAAGGAGTAAAAACGGGTTTTCTTTGTCCGCTTTCTATCCGTCCGTCGCCCGCAGAGGTCAAAGGCAGAATGAGCACCGTCGACGCGCCCGACAAGACTCCTTTTCCTGGCACAGGTGTGTCCCGGTCAAACCTGTTTGGGAGAGGAACTCAAGCGCGCGCACTCACAGGTGAGGTTAGGAACCAAAAGGGCGCGAGCACACGCTTTCAGGCTGAATTCAAAGCAGAGCTTATCCTCGATGGTACTCCCCTTGTTTGTTGTTGTCCAACTGACGGAGTAAAGGTTCACAAGTCAAATTTATAAGACTTTACTCTCATGACGTTAGTCTAATTTGCATAGGCGCGGGGCGGGCAAACGCACCTGTTTCGGATATGACCATATTTGTCCTCCCTGTCTCATATTTTTCTTCTTTTACAACATGAAAACAAACTTTACAGTTTGTAGTGTTTCACATCATTTATGATACTTCTCCCCTCGCTTCTCGTATTTCTGTAAGATGACCTAAAAGAAAGTCTTTGCTTTAAAATTTTGGTCACGTCTTTGAATCCATCTATGAATACTTACATAAACTAACCTCCTCAGCTCCTATCAGAGTTTTGGGTTCAGCAAGTGCTCTCAGGTTTTGGGGGGTTTCCCCTGTTTTCCATTTTAGTATTTCCTGTACTGGTTGCTACACGCGTTTCATGTAGGAACAAGCAAACTAGGCTATAGACTACATATCACGTTGTGAGGCACTGTTCGTACACCATATTTGCCTCTAAACAAATAAAAACAGCATTGTTTTCATTCCCAATTTATTATACTGTGGCCTGCCATCATAATGCTCCCCTAGTATTTTGCAGCAGTTCACTGGAAACCCTGCGTTGCTATTCTGAAACTATCTGCTTGCATAGTTTCACTTAAAACACACAGTGTCACATACATGTAAATACTTGCAGGTGCTTCTGTTTGTGAAACGCTGCGACGTGGTGACGTCATCAGCAGGTAACACAACAGAAACTAGAGAGGGAGAAAACATTTATCAGCTGTTGTGAGTCATATTCTCACAGCTGAGTCACACCCTCGCGTCTCTGAGAAATAGTCTTAAAATGCACAAATTCTTTCTCGGCTGATGCCAATCTATGATCCAGTGGGCTAAAAAAAAGTGTCATTTTACAAGGTTACACTTTTAAAGTAGGAGTTATGTTGGGGTAAGGTCTTACTCAGACTTATTCTTCCTTTTTCCTGAGCATGTTTACAGATTCATTTGTGTCACTTCCGGCACAGCAAAAGGCCACAAAGACACATATTTGAAAGGAACAGCTGAACGTTTCCTTTTTTAATCTGCTTGTTGTCTTCACTAGCTTATATTTCCCCATCACACCACACCATGTTCTTTAGTCCACAACAAACAAACAGGTGCTTTAGAAACACTAACAGGTGCACTCGCTGTATTTTTAGACACAGAAACAGATCCTTGCAATTAAATATGAAAAATTTGGGGGCAGGGAAGAAGAGGTTTGGTGATTTCTGGATAAAGTCTGCTTGTAGTGTGATGTTGCCCCATACCATCTGAGCAAGGCTGAGGGGGGTAAGCGGTCTTCAGGAGTGGAAAAGAGGGGCAACTCTTTTTCAGTGTGGTCAGATTTTTCAGCACAAAAGCATCAAAATGCATTGATTCACATGTTTACTGAGGCTGGGATCTCTACATGAATATGTTTACATTGTAACGCCTGTTCTCAAAATCTTGAATCTAATCCCTACAAATATCCCTCCCTGTATAATAATAATAAATCAAACCAACACTGAAACAAATTAATACTAAACTGAAACGAAACACTTACAAATCCTAAAAACGAAAGTAAAATGAACAAACTCACTCTGGAAACTAACGGAAATTGAACTGATGAGAAAAAATCAAAACGAAATTTACAGTAAAACTAACTGTGCAGAGGGAGACTAACTGGCATGTATGCAGAGTTTTTCATAGTCTTACCGACCATTTAAAAGCGCTCAACACTACAACCCACACTCACCTTTTCATGTATATCCATACAGAACTTTATTCTATGAATGTAAGCGCTAAATCTAACTTGCATCCACACCTATAGTGTACCTAACACAGCCACAGGGAGAACATGCAGACGCCACTCAAAAGGGATCATAGCTCTGAGGCAGCAGGAATTATATAAGCAACTCAGAATCCCAGAGTATGACCTCAAATTAGTGGATGGATGGATATTTTTCATGCTCATTTGTTAAAAACTATTGTAATCTGGGAACTAAAGAGATTTAAAAGCACGCCACAAAGGACTCTGTGGTTATTTTCAGCTGTTCTTTCAGTCACATTTGGCTTAACAGAAAACAGCGAGGCTTCAGAATGTGGCTCAGACTAATGGGGAAAGTCACTGTAGCTACAATAAAAATGAGATACATTACATTACTGACTAAATTGATGGGGACATAGCTGTTTGCCAAGAGGCAGATTCATAAACAAACAAACAAACAAAAAAAAATCATATCCACATTGTTCATAACAAATACTCACAAGTGCAACATGTCTCACAGCTTTTCATGTCTCTACACATCAGCTGTGACCTCACGTCTCTCGTTACAGTTTGTGGTAAACTCTGAGTTGTATTTCCAGCTCGTGGCAGCCATTTACACCCGGAGCAGCGCACAGGTGACAATAGTTGTTGTGTAAGGAGTGACAGTCTGAGTAATCAAGGAAATAACACTGCAACCAAGAACAAAAGAACAGCTCACAAAGATGGCATGTTATTAGTTACACAGATGTAACCAATAACATGAATGAGTGCCAGCTTGAGCCTGTAGTTCAGACATTTGTGATCTATTCATCAAATCTATTGTGCCAGAAATGTGTCCATAATTTCTTTACCTTTCAAGAAAAACCTGCATAAATGATTTTTTGCTGCCCCCAAGAGATCTAATATTGTTTTTATTTCCTCAAATAGTAGTCAATATTTTTTTTATTAACTGTCATTAACAACAGAAATATTCATACACTCACTGCTAGCTCCATGAGGTACACCTTGCTAGTACTGCGTTGACCCTCCGTTTTTTTACTGCTTCATTCTTGGTGGCAGAGATTCAACAAGGCCTCTGGAAACACTCCTCAGAGATTTTGGTCCATGTTGATGTGACAGCATCACACAGTTGCTGCAGATTTGTCAGCTGCGCTTCCATGACGTGAAGCTCCCATGCCACCAAATCTCAAAGGTGCTCTGTGGAGACCATTTGAGTGCAGTGAACTCACTGTCATGTTCAAGAAACCAGTTTGAGATGATCTGAGCTTCGTTGCATGTTGAGTTATCCTGCTGGAAGCAGCCATCAGAGGAAATGTACACTGTGGTTATAATGGGAAGATCAATACTCAGCTAGGCTGTGGTGTTTAAACAATGCTCAGCTGGTATTAATGGGCCCAAAGTGTGCCAAGAAAACATCCCTCACAAGTTGCTGTCATGTGATTGAGCTGCTGCCATTTGACTGATGCCAGAATTGAACTGATTAGCTGGTCACATTAGCAAACAGTTGAGCGTGTACCTAATGAAGTGGCGGATAGGTGTATATTTCCTTTAAAAATTGGACAGCAAATGGTTGATTGTATTTTCTAGTGTGAGCACACATTAACATCAGGCACAGGCATGCCTGAAAAACATGACAATTTTTATGAGACCGACGTCTTTCATCCAGCTCACTTTGGCAGCCATATACGATTTCACCATCGCTCAGTGGCTTGAATTGTTGGGGTTAATGGCATCAGTAGTGTTGACTGGATGATAGTTCTCATGAGCAAAGAGGTTTTTCTTGATATTCATCTACGCGCTTTTGATTTATAGTAGGTGGAAGTGTGCGTGTGAATCTCACTCTGAGTTGCACTGATGGCTCATTTTACAATCGTTTGATCACTTTTTCTTCCACCAAATTTTTAGGAGTAGTTTCACACGTGGGAAATACACAGTTATGTTACCGAGAAGACAAAAGAGTACCTATCGAGTTCTTTGTGTAAGTTAAATGAAAGTAACTCAAACCTTTGTGCTGAGGTTTAAGCGAGCTGGTGGTCAGATGTTTAATGCAGCCAGTATGCTAATTAGCTGACGGCTAAATTTGGCTCTGATGGTCAGCAGTGTCGTATAGAAACACATATAGACACTGAGCCTGTCACCACTAGATGTAACCAGGGTTACATCTAAATCTGTGCAGACTAAAGTGATCAGATCTTTATGAGAGGCCATAAAATTGTCCCAGTGTTCCCACCAGTGGACGGGGTGAATGAACCTGCTCAGTATCTGTGGCTGTTTATCAGTTTAGTATTTGTTGCCAAGGATTTATTGCCATGTAATGCTGCGCCGTAAACAAGATGACTCATAGATGGCGCCACCATGTGACTGGTCCCAGAATTGTAGTACTGGCCATTAAACAACAGCAAACATGGATCACATATCTGAGAAACTTTTCCTTGTGTTTTCTCATATTTATGGATTCAAAGAACAGATGATGGATTTTCATTTATTTTTTATTTTGTAATGTGCATGTTTGCATCCATCTGAATGTTTTCAGAAGTCAGACCAATTCAGTCAAAAGAGCTACAACACGTGAGGGTTTCTCAACATGTTTGAACAACCAAATACTGGATCTCCTTTAAATCAGTGCCGTCTAATAACGGTAATAAATTCAAACAACATGTTAATACAACTTTAATGTTTTTGGTCTTTTTCATTCTTCAAATAAAGTAACCTCTCGTGCTGTTGTTGTTGTTGCATTGGGGAAACTGCTGGTAAGTTGCATAAAGATGGTTTGGTTCCAGGAGGTGATTCAGTTCTGGGTGAATATCTGGAGGAACAGCAAGAATTGGGAGTGGATGGATTTCCCTCATAATTTAATCTTGGTTAATGGGAAGAGGATCAGGGTGTGGATCCTGTTAGTGTTGTTTCTCTTGTTCTTTATCCAGCAGCTTATCAACATGCTGACATTGTGTTTGGCTTTATTTCATGTGTACAGTAGCACCTCCAGCTCCAGGATACTGAACATCATCGAGAGCGACTCTTTCAGAAGGGGCCTTTGACCCTTGTCAGTGGACAAGCGATGATCCCTCTAATTAGCCATCTGCCCTCTGAGGCAAGATCAGAAAGTAGTGAGTTCTGGCTAACTGAGGACGGGGCGGCTGACCCACAAGAGCGCGCCCTAGGATTGTTGTGGAATTGTAAACCTGACCTGTACACAAATACAGGACCTTGGAAACGCCACACCACAACTATGGGTCACATCTATGGAGTCCTTGCTTGTCTATATGACCCATTTGGCTACTTATTACTATTCAGAACATGGCAGAAGTCCTGGCTCAACAGCTGTGGAGAAGGGAAAGTGACTGGGATGATCCTCTCTTCCACATGACTTTTAAAATGCTTTAAAATCATGGGAAGAAGAACTCCTTTTATCTTGCACAAATTGTAATCTCACATTGTTATACTTATTAGGATAGAGATAGATAGAAATTTATTACAGGATTATGATGACAAACTGCATCACACTGTGTGGTGGTTGTGGCTCAAGCGGTAGAACAGGTCATCTGTTGATTGGACGGTTGGTGTGTGCCAAAGTATCCTTGGTCAAGATACTGAACCTCATATTTCTTCCAGTGTGTTCATCAGAGTGTGAGCAGAAAGCACAATGTGCTAACCTCTTTCACTACAGGATTGTCTCCTTTCGAAGCTTCTCTTGGGTACCAGACCTCCATGTTTCCTGCTTTGGAGCAAGACTTGGCTGTTCCCTCGGTCCAGCATCACCTGTAGAGAATCAGTCATGAATCAGTTATCATTCCCTTTGCAGTACGTTTAAAGCTCCCAGCTTCCCTGAGAATTAATCCCACATGCAACCTGGCCTTTCCAGCCCTCTGTCAGACATGAGCACAGGGCCCATTAGAGGGCCCTCAGGCCACCCTCATGAAGTCTGTTTCTGATTGTTTGGTCAGAGACATTCACACCAGTGGCCACTGGAGTTAATTTTGTAGCTCTGGCAGTGCTCATCCTGTTCCTCCTTGTACAAAGGAGCAGATGCAGGTGCTGCTGATGGGTAAAGGACCTTCTATGGCCTGTGTGTCTCCTGGAATCTCTGCTATGCTGTTGAGACTGTGCTGTGAGACAAGCCTTCTGGCAATGGTACGTATTGATGTGCCACCCTGGAGGAGATGGACTACCTGTGCAGCCTTTGTAGGGTCCGGGTATCTCCTCATGCTACCAGTAGCGACTCCAACCCTAGCCAAATGCAAAACTAGTGAAAAACAGTCAGAAAAGATGAGGAGGGAAAAATGTCAGTAGCCTCCACCTGTAAAACCGTTCTTGTTTGGGGGTTGTCTCATTTTGCTTGGTAGTTCATTTTGCTTTCTTCTTCAGGCTCTTCAGACAAATATTGTGACATCAAATGCATCAAAATTGAAGAACCCTTTGAATTTTTTCTGATATGATCTCCAGACTCTTTCTGGGTTTTTTTTTTTAGCCATTTTCTTGTAAAACTGACTCTTAAATCTTAAACCCCTCTTTTCCATTTCATCATTTTTAAACTATCTGCATCCATCGCAAAAACTGTGTAAATAAAGGTCTTTGATTTCTAGATTAATGGGATGTAACATTATTACCTGACATTTCTGTAGGTATTCAGCACATCCCTCTGAAAGATTGAGGAAATCTGTTTAACTCAAAGAAATGTGAAATTTAATCATCGTGCTTTTTCTTTTTTATCCTCTTTGCCACTCGAGTCATTGATCCCATGATGACGTCCTTTTACAGTTTCATCAAACAATTCCAGTATTAAGAATTCAGATATATATAAACCAAGAAAAATGCCTTTAAATGTCTTTCTTCTGCAGAGAGTAATACAATCAAACCTCTAAGGTATCACTAGAAGGCTTCAGATCCCTTTCTCCTGTGATGAGCAAGTGAATAGAAATAATTTTGTCGTCTTTTCTCTACAATGAAGAGGACAAACCAGGGCTACAGGGTCTGTTCCACTTATTGTGTATGAGCTGACACATCGGGGTAATATGGGTGTTCCCCTTCCCAGGGGTTTAAGATTATCAGGGCAGTGCGCAGTATGGTGCGATGAGCTATTGTCCCCAGAGGGGTGGAGAAACCCAGGCAGAGGTGAAGGAGAAGAAAGTTAAAGGAGCTGCTTGAGCACTAAAGTTCAACCCTGTGAAGAAAGCAATAGAAACTGAGGGATCCAGAGGTGGCAGGTCCACACTCTTTAACCCATTTCAGACTCAAACAGGACCAGAGGACTCAGAAATATGAGGTGAGGAAGGATCTCCGCTGCTGTATTCTGCACTTATTTTGATGTTTTGATGGTTGCAAGGCACCGTTGTGACTAAGAGTTACCAATTATTCTTTATGAAATTATCATTCATCCATTTTACATTATTTTTACCCCTTGATATTTATTGTTGACAATTAATGTCAGAATGTAAGTCATTACAGCACAGAAGCTTCATTTGGATGATCAGGCTGTTCTCTCCTTCTTCAAATGGATAATTTCGTAAAACATACTTTTGTCGTAACTGAATGCAATCTTTGACCTGCTAGACAACTGCTTGAAAAAAAAGAAGGTGCAAATAAGTGTTAAAGCTCAGTTGTTGTTTTTTTTAATATTGACTTTAGTCAACCTTCTGTTGTGAATGCCTGGATATAAATTACTGCAGAATGTTTAGAAAATAATAATAAATAGCTGGGATTCGGTGCTAGGAGGGGTGAGAGGGATGGTTTTCACAAAATCTGTTTTCCGCATTAATCAAACGGAATGAAATTCATGATTTTGTCTCATTTACATAATCTGGGAGCAAATCAAAGTATAAGACATACAGTTTGTGGTTAAAGTAGTGGTGGGAGTGCAAATTCTGTGTTGCTGAACTTCAGTAGGATTTCAGTAATCTGTACATTTTACTTTTACTCGCTACACAGTAGCACGAATATCTGTGAGACGGGTTATTTCAGTGCAACATTTCAACCAGTTCAGCAAACTCGCAAACTCTTTCTGTGCAGTTTGTCACACAGCATGTCTAATAGCTAATGGTGCACTCACTGTATTTCTTAGGGAGAAAAAAAAAGAGGTTAATGTGTGTGATATAGAAATGGAAAAAAAAATGTAAGAGAGGACAAACTCTTATTATTTTATTATCATAATATTAATATGACATGAGGTTCAGTTAGCTTTGTGCAAAACAGCGCTCAGAAATGACCTTCAAAGAGCTTTTTTTTAAACTTTTTTTTGCTCTAAGCACATTTCAGAGCCTCGTTCTCTTTTACTTGAGTAAAGAGGTTGAATGAGTAGTTCAACTTTTATCAGAGTAGTTTTTAACACAAGTATCTGTACTTACACTGAAGTGACAAATGTGCACACTTTTGCCAGCTCTGGCTTTTACAGAGGGCTTTATGTTGGACTACTACTCAGCAGGCTGGACTCCAGGAGATCACCATGAACACTTAATTTATTCTTTTTACTTTTCTTTTCTTTTCTTTTCTTTTCTTTTTTCTTTTTTTTACATTCTTACTTTTTTTACTCAGGAAATATACAGAGACATATATAAGGGGTAGCAAACTTCCCAAGGTCTGACTTGCAGAGGCCCATGCACTTCTTAGTCATGATGCTGTGATCTGTGGAGATGCTCTAAGCTACTAATAACTGAATAATTAACATGAGTTTGGTTGTTATTATAATAACACATCTGCAACGTGTGTATTTAACATTTCATTACCGACTCATACGACTTAATTTTACTTATAGTTGGAATAGTATGTCGACAAAACTGGGCTGAGGGGCACGGTGACCTATTTGGATGGGCCTGGACCCTCAGGGCCTTCCATCACGCCTACGATGAACATGAGACTGGTATTTCTTTGAAGTGTAGAGAGTTGGAGTAATAAATGGCTGAACAGAAAATGATAAAAGAATAAAAAGATCTGGCTACATAAAGTCTTAGTGAGGCTGTGAGAGTTCATGGCAATGGACTTGATGGAAGCTGTCATCTGTCCCAGAGCTAATCTCCTTTAAAGAAGATCAATATTGATTTACACTCGGTGTTCCCATATGGATGTAACTGGAGACATCCTGAGTACTGACTGTCCATCCAGTGCCTTCTCCTGAGACAGACAATAATGCTGCACCCCCTGGAGATAGTGTTAACATTTCAATAGTAATCTGAGCAGAAGAAACAGAAGATTGCTGTTATTATTCTTACAATTTAGATCAACTCTGCCTTTAGTCATTTCCCATAAAAAAAAACTTTGGTGACTGTTAAAACTGTGTGCTGGGAAAAGTTTTTAAACCAGGTCCCCCTATAGTTTAAACATTAATAACTCAAAACTTCTGAAAGTCAAAACTCTATGATCTATCCCTGTGAACCAAACACTCAGACATCAGTCTGACCTAAAAATATTGTTTTCCACTCTTGGTTCTGTTAGTGAGAGTTGATATCCCTAATATAATCTGCACCAAGGCCCAGGATAAAAGCACTGTCAGTATCATCTGTCAGTGTTAGCTATTGGTCAATATCGGTACGGCACTTATGACTACCAATAGATAAAAATTGAAAAAGTAAAAAAGAGATGAGAAAAACACCCTATAAATATGTTATGAGTGTTAACGTTACACATCGAGTGCTTGAAAGAAAAGGCAACTGGACATAACTCAAAATTTCGAGTCAGTTATCTCAAAATTTTGAGTTAGCTCTGCCAATCAGGAAGCACCTGAAGGCACGTGATTACCTGGAAGGCAAGGTTGAAGGCATCGGGCATCAGCTGTCTAACACTGATTCCTTACCTTTTATGGTTTATGGGATTCAAAGGTCAAAAACGTGACAAAATTTGTTCACATTTGCTATACACTGCTAACTCACTGATACTGTTGATAATTCATTTCTTCTTTTTCAAAAGTCAAAATTTCGAGGTCTGGATAGCAAAAAAAAATTTTTTTTTTCATTAGCGGAAACAAGCTTCCATACTAATCTGACACGTAGGGCAGGAAAACTAAAAAAACTAAAAAATACAGGAAAATAAAAGAAATAAAAGAATTTAACTTTTTTTTCCCCAGTAAATCTGGTTTACCAGACCTGACCTTTGTAGTGAACTTAATTTCATTATCCTTCCTTGAAGTCCTCTAAAAGCCCATCATGGCACAATGAAATCCCCCCCCCGCCCCGAGTCTAGACGCTGGTGGTGGTGGATAAAGATGGAGGCTTGAATGGAGCATTCATGATGCACGGTGATGATGCATGAATCTGCTAGGGAGAACAACAGGTAAGCGGAGAGATTTAAAGCACGCAGAGAGGAGGCTGATTGGCTTGAAGAAGAAGAGCAGAAAGATGATTGGCCTAGAGCAATGATGTCAGCTTTGAGTTTGACAGCATGTGAGAATGGAAGTGATGAGGAATAAACTTGCAGCCAAACGCCCGGGAAATCAGATCAGTGATTACAGATCTTCCTTATAGAACTTATAAGAATCATGTAGCGCTACTTGGGGCATTTATTCATAGGTGAAATAAAGCATTTGTTCTAACAATAACACCCCTATAATAACACCTAGCTGCAATATTTAGGCATGCTGTTCTACTGTATTGGAAAGTCATATGCATTCTTTGACTCTCTTTTTCAAGTTTAACTCTAGGAGATCTTACCTTTAGGGTGAGATGAATACACAGTACATTTTGAGGAACTCAATATAAACAGTTTTATAGATGAAAAAGGTCGAGGACACAAACAGGTTTAGTATTCACTTGTGACATCTGATAAGCAAAGAGCAAAATGACTGTCCTATTCAGGTGGTGAGTCATGATAACTATAAGTTTATCTGTGTTAAATCAAGCATAACGATTATGATATGTATGATATGATATATTGTAACCCATACTCTTAATTACATCAAATCAAGACATTTCACATCACTGTATAGAAGGTTAGGAACTGTATGGAAGCTTGTTTCCACCACTAAAAAAAAAATATATCGCCATCCGTAACTCGAAATTTCGAGTTAATAAGTCGAAATTTCAAAATTGGGTAGCGACAGCATCAGTGAACTAGCAGTGTCTAGCAAACGTGAACAAACTGTCCTGAACAAACCTCCTGCTTCTGGTTAACAAGGAAATGACGTACTGTCATGGAGCTTCCTGACTGGCAGAGCAAACTCAAAATTTCAAGTTATTAATGCATAAATTTACATAACTCGAAATTTCAACTTATTAACTTGCAAGTTTGTTTTTTTTTAGTGGCAGAAACAAGCTTCCATAACATGGGCATTTACCTGTACTTAGATTCAGTGTTATAGCAAGCAGACGGTGGATGAAATTCATCTCTTCTTACCTTTGCATGACCTGAATCTATCTTCTTTCTTTTACATCCATACCTTGTAAGTAGTAATGAAGATCAAATACATATAGTATATGTATATACATGAAGTAATAGGGTGCTTACAATGTTTCTGTAAAAAGTATGTTGTTGGGTGTATCACTTTAAATAGGTCTGGGCAGATCTCAATGTTTTCTTTTCTTTGCCTTTGCAGGGTTTCACTCCTGAGGCTGTTCAGTCTATTTGCAGTGCTGGAATACTGCAGTGCAGGTATCAGACATCCAGTGAACAAACACAGACATAATAGATACATCCATAATACTTTCATGACACATAATCAGGTGCATTTTTTTTAACAAACTCATATCTTTGCAGCTGAGCTGAGGGATTGCGAGGAAGCAGGCAGCAAATGCCACCCTAATGCTGACTGTCTGAAGATCAAAAACTTTACCTGTGCGTGCAAAATGGGCTACCAGGGTGATGGTCTGGTGTGCAGCGACGTCGATGAATGTGGCAGTGGCCTGCACAAGTGTCACAAACAGGCAAATTGCGAAAATACCTTAGGCAGCTATAATTGCATCTGCCGCAGTGGGTACACTGGAAATGGTATAAACTGCCAGGACATAGATGAGTGTCAAACAGACAATGGGGGTTGCCATGTATATGCCCTCTGTACTAACTCTGAGGGCGGGCGAAAGTGCGAGTGTAAAACTGGCTTCACTGGCAACGGCTTCGAGTGTGCTGATATTAACGAATGCACAACACAAAGTATCTGCCACTGGAACGCCACCTGTATCAACACCCCAGGGTCTCACATTTGTACCTGTAATCCTGGCTATAAAGGCAATGGGAAGTACCTGTGCCTCGATATAGATGAATGTTCAGAGATTCCTAATGTGTGTGTGTCTGGACCTGGCTATAGAGGTTGCACAAATATGCCTGGATCCTATCGTTGCACATGCAGCGGTGGCTTCGAAAGTAATGGAAAGGTTTGTGTGGACATTGACGAATGTGCAACCAGCATCTGCAGTCAGTTTGCGAATTGTGAAAACAGCCAGGGGTCATACAGGTGTACCTGCAGAAGTGGCTTCGCTGGAAATGGGCTGACGTGTGTAGATATAAATGAGTGCGTTGGAGACAATGAGTGTGACCCCAGGGCTGTGTGTATCAACAGGATGGGCAGTTATGAGTGCTCTTGTCCAGATGGTTTTGTTGGAAATGGAAGACAGTGTGAAGACATAAATGAGTGTGGAAGACCTAGCATCTGTTCCTCTACCACTATCTGTGTGAACACTGTTGGCTCATACTACTGTGACTGTGGCTCTGGTTTCATCTTCAATAACTCCAAGTGCAATGACCTGGATGAGTGTGCGCTTAGCCGCTGCAGCCCCTACGCAACCTGCACAAATTCACCTGGGTCCTTCTATTGTCAGTGCATGGAAGGATACAGAGGGAATGGTTTCACCTGTGAGGATGTGGATGAATGCTCACTGACTAAGCTGTGCCACACCAGTGCTCTTTGCACTAACCATCCAGGCTCCTACAACTGTACCTGTCTGGTGGGTTATTCTGGAGATGGGGTAAAACAGTGCAGGGATATAAATGAGTGCCTCGTGGATAACGGAGGTTGCAGAAACAAAGCTACGTGTGTCAACAGTCAGGGCTCCTTCTCATGCCTGTGTCAGTCTGGCTACACCGTGATTAACCGTACTCTTTGCCAAGATATAAACGAGTGCAAGGAACTGAAAAATCCCTGTGGCGTGAATGAAGAGTGCAAAAACACAGACGGGTCATACCAGTGCCCCTGCCAGGTTGGGTACTACCGCCCTGGCAGCAACCTGAATTGTATTGATGTTGATGAGTGTGAAGGCAACCCATGTCATGTCAATGCCATGTGTATCAACACATTTGGCTCGTACACTTGCACCTGTAAGCGAGGCTTTGCAGGAAACGGCACTGAGTGCATGGATATAGATGAGTGTTTGCAGAAGGATAAGTGCCACACATGGGGCATATGCACTAACTTAATAGGGGACTTCACGTGCGCTTGTCAGGAGGGTTTCAGAGGTAATGGCTTTTTCTGTGAAGATGTGGATGAATGCTCCTTCCCCAATACCACCTGCCCCGCCTTCTCAAAGTGTATCAACTCTGCTGGCGCTCACGTCTGCTCATGTTTGAATGGTACAGTGGCCTTGAATAAAACCTGTGTGCCACCCAGTCCACTCTGTGCTCCCACCTGCCACAGTCGCGGCCTCTGCCACAGTTCTCCGACTGGATACCAGTGTGTTTGTGACCTGGGCTACATCGGTAATGGACTGAATTGCTCCGACATAGATGAGTGCCAGAGGGAAAATGTTTGTCCTCAAAGTGAAATGGAGTGTAAAAATAGCCCGGGATCATTTTCCTGCATCTGCAAAAAGGGCTACACTCTCAATGGAACACAGTGTGATGGTAAAACAAACTTTTCATATGTCTCACATTTATTCTGTCAAAATATCTTTAAGCTCTTACTAGCAGTTTCACGGCTAGTTCATTATACAGTTAAATAAACCGGATTCTCAATAACGCATTTATTAGGGAATGTATTTATACAATAGTCTTTGTTTTGAACTATAGTTACCTCACTGCTAGATGATTGTAATCTAAATTATCCTTCTTTTTTCTCCCTACCTTCTTTGCCTGTTACCTTTCTAGATGTGAACGAGTGTGAGACAGGCCAGCAAGCATGCAGTGAGTTTGCTAAGTGTGTCAACACAGTGGGCAGCCATTCCTGTTTCTGTCTCAGTGGTTTTAAGGGCGATGGGAAAAACTGCTCTGGTAAGTAACAGTTCATCATTTTAAACACCCATTGTGAAAACTAGTCCTTTTGCCCTTTCTTTCTTGTGAGCGTTCTTTTAGCACGATTTGGGGCTGTTTCGCTGACACTGTCCCATTTTGGATAAATTATAGACTTTGATGAGTGCCAAAACCAAAACGGACGATGCCACCCAGCTGCCAGCTGCATTAACACACCTGGATCATTCTCCTGTGTCTGCCCGCCTGGCATGAAAGGAAATGGCTTTGACTGCCTGGATGTGAACGAATGCGAGAAGAATAGTACCCTGCCGCACAAATGCAGTGCCTTGGCTTTGTGCCTCAACACCAATGGCTCCTACCTCTGCCGGTGCAAGGATGGATATCAGGGTGATGGGTTTACTTGTGATGATGTGGATGAATGTCGGCTGGCCGCGGCTTGTAGCAGGAACATGACGTGTAGCAACATTCCTGGATCCTACACCTGCTCATGTATCTTGGGAATGAAGTACAACAGGGGCACGTGTGTGAATGAAACCACCTGCCTGAATGCTAGTGCCAACTGCCACCCACTTGCCAAATGTCTCCCATACCAGGGTTCCTTCTACTGTCAATGCGCAGATGGTTATGAAGGAAGTGGTACTGACTGCCGGGATGTGGATGAATGTGACAGATTCCAAGGGCAAATCTGCCCTGCCTTCTCCTATTGTTACAACACAAAAGGCTCCTTCATCTGCACCTGTTGGAATGGTTTTAAAAACAATGGGACACACTGTCTGGACATAGATGAATGTGCAATGGGAAATTTCACTTGCCCTGACAACGGTACCTGTACTAACCTAGAAGGGAGCTACAAATGTACCTGTGACCCCGGCTTCACAGGCAACGGCTCTCTGTGTGTGGACATAAACGAGTGTTCCCTTGGACTTATCCAGTGCCCTAATTACTCCAAATGCTTAAATACAATAGGATCTTCCTTTTGTGAGTGCTGGGAAGGTTACCAAGGAAACAGCACTGACTGTGAGGATATCAATGAATGCCTTGATAACTCTACCTGTCCTAAACATAGCAGGTGCATCAACACTAATGGGAGTTACCTCTGCCCTTGTGACACAGGATTTTCCAGCGTTGGGGTCATGTGCGTGGACATTGATGAATGCTCTAAGACAGATTTAGGGGCGCTTTGCACCAATGGAACATGTGTGAATGCTGTTGGCTCATATTACTGTAAATGTTTCAAAGGATTCTGGAGGAACAACACAGAATGTGTAGATGTGAATGAATGCTTAAACTCTTCGCTGTGCCCGCCGCATTCCGTATGCATCAACATCCACGGGTCTTACGAGTGCCTCTGCTATGAAGGGTTTATATGGAATGGTACTGAGTGTCAGGATGTGAATGAGTGTCATGACCCAGATGACACCCCGTGTCCTGAGCACTCATTTTGCAACAACACCATAGGGTCCTTCTTCTGTCAATGCTCTCCTGGGTACAACCCCCTCGACTCGGGCTGTGAGGATATAGACGAATGCAGAAACAAGACCACCTGCAGCTCGGACCAAGTGTGCACAAACCTGCCTGGATCGTACAAATGCTCTTGCCTGCTGGGGTATCACGAGGAGAACCAGGCATGTGTTGACAGAGATGAATGCAAAAATTCACCTTGTCACCAGCTGGCACGTTGCTGGAACACACCTGGCTCCTTTTCATGCAACTGCCCAACAGGTTTCACTGGAAATGGCTCCTGGTGCAGAGATGTAGATGAATGTGCTGTCTTGAGCAAACCATGCCACCCTCTTGCTCAGTGTCACAACACCCCAGGGTCATTTGTTTGTATATGTATGCCGGGCTTTATGAGTCTGGGGCCATTGTGCGTTGACGTCGATGAATGCCAGCAGGCTAACAGGGAATGTCACTCTGCAGCCACCTGTATCAACCACGCAGGAGGTTTTAAATGTTCGTGCAATCACGGATGGAAGACTACAAGTGATAATGGTCAGGGAAAAGAAGGCTGTGTGGACGTGAATGAGTGTGTGTCACTCCAACCATGTCCCGGGGACTCATCCTGTACTAACCTACCAGGGTCTTATGCCTGCTCCTGTCCAAGAAACAGCACATTTTGCAGAAAGATGACTCTGACGGGTTGGCTATATCTTAGTTACTTTAGTCACTTTAAGAATTATATACTGATGTTTGTGTTTGCATTGTACATATTTTCTTATCTCATGGTCTCAGAACTTATTATTTTTTCATCAAATTGTGCAGGGCGATGATCAAAATGAAAGGTTTTCACAGTGCCAAAAGCATCTGTTAACGAGCCCTTATGGCAAGACATATTTGCAAATACCATTTAAAACTGGCATTATCAATAAAAAAAAAAAACCCTCTGAAAACAATGCAAAGCTTCTTGAAATTCGTTTGAAGGCTATCCATGTAACTTAATGACAATACTTTGTATCATTAGGAAGGCATTTGTTAGCATGCCTGTGATGCCTCACGGATGAAGCTAATGTTGCTGCAAAGCAAGCAAACAAAAACTTACCTTCATTTACACGTTTTCCATTGATGGTGTTGCATTCGAAATGTTTACTTGTATTACTGCTGTTTCAATCTGACGTGGTTCAAAGTCATATTTATCTTTCACAGTGTAGCTTAGGCTGCTAGTTTTCAGCACATTGCATTAGCAGACAGTCCGGCTCACAGGTAGTGAAAGTGGCCGTAAAACTCAGTGACTCCACTGGATTACTGATATTTGCACGTCAAATTTTCAAATAAATGTGACAACCAAAAGAATAATTGCACACGTTTATAGCAAACTGATTAATCGATGGTGAAATATTGCTTTCCTTAATTTGCAGCTGATTCATTTTCTGTAATTCCCCCCCACAGAGAGCAATTTGTTCCCCTATGGAGACGATGTTGGGGATAATGAAGTAAAGATAGACGCAGAAGATGGAAATTCTCCATATATCACACCGCCACTGGGCTTCCCCTTCATGGGGAAACTGTACGACAGGATTTATGTAAGTTCTTAGTGCACTTATCTGTAAATACTAGAAAGAAAATGCAGCACAGTTTTTTGTGATGTGGTGAAATGGTGAAAAGTAGCAGCAATATTGAGAAATGTTTGAATCTGAATGTAAATCCTCGGTTCACCGGTAATCTAATTCTTTGTACTTTGGTTCAGCATGCTCCATTTAATTTAATTACATATTTTACCAATGACAATACTGACAATACTGTATAATAGACGCAGCACATTTCATTTCAGGAATAAGAGTGACATTTGTTGACTTATACATTTGTTGAATTACATACACAATATACTAATTGCAGGAGAGTATTAACCACAGAATATGCAAATAATGTTGATTTTAATGAAGGGTTTACAGCAGCGGGAGTTCATGCAGTTCAGCTCTTCATAATGAAGTAAATACACAGTGGATGACATGTTGTTATACAGTAAAATTAGCCATAAATGTCTGGTTCAGTGGCAGAAGATTGATAGTTTAATGTGTGGCTGATATTGTCTCTCCCTTTTGTTTTCTTAGTTTTCTGATAATGGGCTTGTCCAGTTTCAATCTGTTGCTGAAAATGAGCAGTATCTCCTCCCGTCTCCTTCCGCCAGTGGTTTCCCTGAGGACATGAACTTGACTTTGTTAGCTGTGTTCTGGGATGATGGCGACCTCACCCAAGGGAACGGACGGCTGTTCTATCAGGTTAGATGTCATCAGACGCTATGGTCTGGGAAGGCTCAACGTGGCTTTTGGAGTTCCTTTTCATTATTTTGTTTTGTTGAAAGAATAAAGTAAAACCAGAGACCAAGACAAAGAATAGCCTAGTTTTTTTTTTGTTTGTTTGTTTAATCAGAGATGCAGTTTACAAAGCAAACTGACCCCGATGTGTGACTTGTGCTTTATCTCACTCATTTTCTTGTTAAATATCTCAGGAATATCACATGCTGGATATGTCAGATGTTTACTCCCAGGTAATATTTAATCGTACGGTGGAGGAAGTGACAAAATTTGAGCGTCTGAAAAACAAGCTGGATTTTACCCCCGCCTGGATCCTCAAAATCACGTGGGACAATTTGATGCCTGTCTACTTCCAGAAGATCAGCTCCTCAGAGGTTGGTTTGAGCCAGCATTAGTTGCGTTCTTACTTTACATGGACACGCCACACAAACGTACTGTATGGTCAGCAAGGGTGGCTTTATATTGAAAGCAATATGAAAAGAGGAAAAGGTGTTTGGACAGTTTGGGTTTTGGTGTTGCTGATGTTTGTAAAAGTTTAGATTTATTATACTGCTGTCAAAACCACCAAACTCCCTCTCACAGAAATGCAGTAATACATTTTTTTTTCTACAAATAGTGGACTAAATATGCATGCAGTGGATAATGGTTCGTGCTCATAGTGTTTACTGGATAAAATGGACAGTAAAAGAGCTTAAAACTTACCTGAAAGTTGTGTAACTGGTTACGTGCCAGCTTGACCTCGTTGACATGTCAGTCTTTTATGCAACATGAGCGGTTTGAACTGTGGGCTCAAAGGAGGCTGGGATTCAGCCATGATTTCTGGAACTGCTGTTTTGTTTAGCTTTGGTGCCACCTTGGGGCTGTGCTACCCTCAAGGCTTTGAATGCAGAGTGCAGTGATATCTGCTGCCACCTGTCTCCATGCTGTATCATTTTTGCAATGTATCTGAGGTATTGTTGCTCTTTTGCACTGACAATATAAAAAAGTCCATTGAAACAAAAATGTAAATTATTTAGCCACTTTGAATACATGATTAAATTCATTAGGATCTATGTCTGGTAACATGTTGAGCTTGAGTGGGCTTCAACTGAAAAAAAAAAAAAGACTTAATGTTTGTTATTTTCAGAGCAACACTTTCCAGTGTATCCTGACCACTGATGGAACGCGTTCCTTTGCCCTCCTTCGATACGGAGAGATGAGATGGGGTCCAGATCAGAGAAAATACCACGATGCTCTTATCGGCTACACAAATGGGAGCGTGTCCATCAAGGAGAGCACCGTCCCTCCTGAAGACCTCTATGGGCCCGGGGGCAGATATAGGCCTCAGCAAGTGAAAGGAACCATGGGGAATTTAGGCCAGCTGGTGTATGACTTGACCGGACCAGCGGGATCACATGCAGATCCCGGCGTCAGGTGCCAGGCATGGGCTATGAAGGAGCCTTATACTGCTGAGTGGACAATAGGGGTGCCTACCTGTCCCTGCACCCACAATCAGGTTGTGGAGGATCTGTCATTTATGCCGGATACATCTGAGCCTATTCCAACTGTGGTGAGGCTGAGGGGCCAGCGGTGGGGGAGTGCACAGGGTCAGATGTTCCGCTCAGTCCTGTCCAATACATATGGCTCAGGGAAGAGGTGTGTGTATGAACCTGATGGTGCCCTGCTGGCTGGATACAATGAACGCTACTTCTACGGACACAGCATGCAGAAATATATTGGTAATACTAGTACAACTACTCAATAAGTGTTAGTAAGATCAGTGTCTCTCTAATAACGTGCAACCTTGCCATGGCAACTTGTCTCTGTTATGTCATCAAACATCTCTGTTCAGATGAAGATCTGCTGCCCTTCCAGTGGTGTTGTATCGAGTCTCCGCTGTGCCACCTTTACCTCAACAAGAGGCCGCTGGACCGCTGCCAAGGTTACAGCTGGACCAGACCTGACAGCTCCACCCGATCCAAGAAGGAGACACAGGGTATAGGTGAGGGACTCCTCTGCTTAAAGAAAAACTAATACTGATGCTCTATCCATAGAGTAAGATGGAAAAAAAATGTTCCCTCTGCAGCAATGGTGTACGGAAGCCTCCATTTCATCACCTTCGATGGGACGACGTACTCCTTCAAGGCCCTGGGAGAGTTTGTGATATTGCGTCTCTCATCTGCCACCGGCTCTAATATCTTCACCCTGCAAGGACAGATTGACAAGCTACTCAGAGACGCAAATGGGATCACTGAAGTCCCAGTGGTGGTGCGCATGGCTGCCTTCTACCAAGGCATCGGCAAGGTTAGGATAAGAGGGTGACGGTCTGTGTGTACTAAAGGAATAGCTCAGTTTAGGGAAGTATACATTTTCACTTTCTGAGAGTTGGGTCTTTAGGTGGGAATGCATTTACTCAAATAGTAAATCCACATTTTCCTACAGTTTCTTTCAATAACAGATTTATGCAGGCTTAAATAGACATTAGCTGATAATGAATGGATGAACCCAGCTCTACATAACCCTGTATTATTTTCAGATTGAATGGAGCTGCTCAAAGAAGGACAGTGGGCTACGAGTTTTGGTGGATGATGTTGAGGTCCCTGTCACCGTTGGTAATGATCATCATGCACACATCTGATCAGACTTAAAGGGGGCCTAAGATTCTTGAAGTATTATAGATTAGCTATGCATCGACTGCTGGTGGGTGAGGAGTCTGCCAGAGCTGTGTGCCTGAGATGACCATATAAGGGTTAATTCCCTCTCACTGAAACTGAGTGTTTGAGCAGTTTGACCCTGTTGGCTCGTTACTACCTCATTATTTGACATTTTCACCATGTTTAATGTCAGCATCCACCACTGTAAATGAAAGAAAATGGGGAGAAGCAGTAATAATAGGTCCCATTTAAAATTATGTAACAATTATACCATGTTATAACAATTACACCAAATATGTAACAAGAACAGTAATTTTTAACCTAAGCAAGTATAAACAGCTAATATATTATTATATGTTATTATAAAGAAAACTGTCTACTGTCTTAAGTATATGACACATATCTGTGTACTGTCCGTTCAGGTCTTGTGCACATGGGTAAGAAGGACTTTGCTGTGCGCTGTACTGAACTGAAACGCTGTGCAGCTGTGTATGCTGGTGGTCTCCATGTGGTGGTGTGGCGAACTGTAGGCAGCAATCAGCTGTCTGCCATAGTGGAGGTTCCTCAGACCTTCTACAACCGCACTGTGGGACTCATGGGTCTCTGGAGCGCCAACCGCTCTGATGATTTCCTTATGTCTGACGGCAATGTCATTCCCTGGAGGGACGTCAGCGCCCCTGCAGACGAAAGACTGCATCTCTTCGGTTTGTCCTGTGAGTGGACGAGAAGCTGCTTTCAAAAAGTTGAAGTGATGTGTCGCATTAATGTCAGAATTTCTGTTGGCCCAAACATTGCATTAGAGGAAACAATGAACACAATATGTTTCTTTTATTAGTGGAAGTCTGAACGCACTTTTAAATTGTGCAGTGTAAGTTTACGATTTAAAGCAAATTATGTTGGTGGTCCCCAAAGCCTACTTTGATAATAAAGAATAAAAATTATTTAATTTGAATTACCATTATCATGTAGTATGATGGACACAATCGGCACATTTTATGGATGATTCCACACACATCTGCACCCATTTATTTACTGCTGCACGTGTGTGTGTGTGTGTGTGTGTGTGTGTGTGTGTGTGTGTGTGTGTGTGTGTGTGTGTGTGTGTGTGTGTGCGCGCGCGTTTCTAGGGGCAGTTCCGGGCCCGGAGAGCCTGTTGTTCTCTTCAGCTCCAAAGGATCCCCTGCAGTCCACCCCCATTGAGAACCTGCTGAAAAGCATGAGTCCTGCTGAGACCGAAGAGGTGAGAAGAACCTGTAAAAACAGCAAGCAGTGTGTCCACGATACCCTAGCATCCAGCATTCCTGAACTGGGCCAGTGGACTCTCAGGGCTGAGATACAATTTCAAAATCTGGCCCTGACCAAAGGTAAACTTGTCTATGCTCGTCTTAAAAAAGTATTTGTTTGTTTTTATAATTGAACTGTAATAATTAGATGTGGTCTGGCAGGGACCGCGCCTCCCATAGTGACAAAGCCCACAGTGATCCGCTGTGAGGTCGGATCCCAGGTCAGCATTCAGATCGTGGCTGAGGACACCAGCAGAGACAACGTCACTTATTCACTGCTCTTACCTAGGCCTCCGCAAGCTTCGATCGGCAGCGGTGAGACACACACGCTTCCTGCCAAACAGATCCCAACTCGCTCCATTCGTCACTGTTACAAATGACGTTACTGTTGACATTTGTTAGTGGGATGGAGAGCCCGCTGTTGTAGCCAGCAGTGCAGTCTTTCAGCAGATGGGATGTTTCAGAGTTGAGTCAGTAGACTGTAATCTTGAAACAGACATTCACAAAGACACAAAATACATCAAAACCTGACAAATATGAAAATGTGTGATTATTAAACAGTGTCTTAATTAAATCTCACCAGGACTACTCAGTTGCTTCTTGATGCTCCCTTATGGCGCACTGTATATCAACCCAAAAATTTATGTTGTGCAAGTTTTACAGTCTGTTGTGCTCGCCTCTCCAGGCAATGGCTATCTGACTTGGACCCCTCTTAGCACCCAACCTGTCCAGCTGACCATCAAGGTCAGCAACAGAGTCAGCAGCTCGCTGTTTACTCCCATCCTGCGTGTCTGCAACTGCCTCAATGGAGGAACCTGCCAATATGACAGCATCGCCGAAAACCATCTGCAGGGACGGTTCCAGGTGCTTTATTGTTTGAGTTGAGCTGATGCTTTTATCTACTGCAGCAGTTCTCGTCATGGCATTTATGATTTCGATTTACAAAATTGCAGCTTTGTGCCAGTGTTGACCCTGAACAGCGATAAGCAGATGCAAAGTAGACAAAAGCCAATTTTCGTTTTTCTACCCAAGTGAACTTAATTGAAACCGACGTAGTGGCAGCCATGACAAGGGCTAGCTGTATTCTAACAGTTGTTAGAGTTTATTTAATAGAAAAAAAATACAGTGTTGTACTCATACATCGATGTAATTACATCTTCCAACAAACTGAAGTGTTCTCATAACTCAGAACGAATCCATCAAAAATACATAGGAGTGGGCATCGGCTTATGGAAGCCGCCATGTTGCCCCACCATCATAAATTCACATGCACATGTTATGGATGTGGCTAGAGACCTGCCATATATATATATATATATATATATATATATATATATATATATATATATATATATATATATATATATATATATATATATATATATATATATATATATATATATATATATATATATATATATATATACACACACATACACACATACATACATATATATATATATATATATATATATATATATATATATATATATACATATATATATACACATACATACATATATATATATATATATATATGACATATATATATACACATACATACACATACATACACATACATACATACATACATACATACATATACATATTATTGCCAACATTGTCACAATTACTTATTTTCAGTAGATTGGATGTGACCATCTCACCTTCAGACAGCTGATTGTGAGCCGGCAAACCAACAACAGCTGGTTATAAGCTAACATTATGCCAACTAATGTTAGGCCCGAGTGTCCTAAAAATCACACTTTCCCTCCAATAAACAGCTTGATTACATTCTTACATCTTATGAGAGCTTATTCACTGTCTGAGTCCAACAGTGTTAGCTCCACTTCAAAGAAAGTTTCACTAATGCCGGCTAACAGCAGCTAACAGCAGCACTTACTGACAGGAAGGTTCAGGATATCCTGACCTCATTATCGCTGTCATTGGACAGAGGTGAGCTTCACTGACTCATCCACTCATATTGGACTCCTTTCGCAAAGTTTTACAGCCTCCTCCAGAGTAAATAGACATAAACACATATTGACAGCTAAAGATATACAGTCTATGGTTCAGACTTTCTGTAGGAATGACCAACCAATCGTGAAGCTGGGTTTATGAGAAGATGGTCTTTAAAGTAAGAGGGCAGCTTGTTTCAGACAGACCTGGCAGGGTGCACTGTGTCCTGATTGATTCTTCTGATCTGTGAATCGTGCAAAGCTACTTTAGCAGAGTTCAAGATGATCATAACAGATCACCTTTTTTAAAAAAAAAACACTTGTATCGTGGTTACTGCCTTTACAAATTTTATATGCATGGCATTTGAAACAGCATTCAGGTGTTTGTGGAGAAATAGGAAGGTTATGTGTGATAGTCCACGGGTGTGATGTGTTTTTAATCAACTTTGAACAAACTGAATATGTAAATTTGTGCACATCCTTCCAGGTGGTGGGGTGTCTTTGTCCAAAGAGTTTTAGTGGGACGTTCTGTGAGAAAACAACCGATTTATGTCGAGGCAAACCCTGCTTCCGAGGAGTGCAGTGCCAGTCAGAGCCTGGCCAGTTCACCTGCGGCGCGTGTCCTGATAACACTTTCACTACAGGAAAAAAAGGATACAAGTGCTTTGAGCGTAGTACGTCACACTTGAAGATTTATTTATTTTATTTTTTGGCCATCACATTATCAGCATTTTAAAAAAGACACCATGACTGACTTCACACTTTCATGTATCTTCTCAGACATGTGCAACCCTCCTTTCCCCTTCCCTTGCCACAAATATGCATCTTGCAACAGCACAAAACAAAGCTACACCTGCACATGCAACAAAGGCTTTGTTGGAGATGGACACAACTGCACAGGTACTGAGCACTCAACACTTGAGTGTGAATAGTAGCACGTATTTCGAGAATGATTTCACTATATTCTTTGTATCTGTATTGCAGATATGGACGAGTGTGTGGATTTCATGGCCTGTGAGAATGCCATGCTTGAGTGTAAGAACAAGCTGGGTTCTTATGAATGCACCTGTAGATATAAAAAATCCAAGGACACAGGTGAATGTGGTATGTACACCCTCACATATAGCAGACTATTGTGGAACTACAGCGGAAGTCTAGACATCTATGAATACCTAAACCACTAGGATGTAGCTGGCTATGATAATTAAAACATCTTTTGCCTTGTTTATACTATATGGATAATTCCATGTGTGTTAATCTATCATTTTATCTATGATGAACTTCATGAATAGGTCTGTGGATACTTTTCGCTGGTGTTTGGTGGCCCCACATTTTTTCAAATGTACCTTCTTTGGGACACAAAATGCTGCATCGCCTTAACTGTGTGCTTGTGAGCAACTATTTAACTTTGCTGTAAAATACACTTAAAAAAACACACAAATTGAAGTTGCTGTAGTCTCCGCATTTGTGAAAATTGTAATTTTGCTCTACAGCAGAGCATAAATGTTTAGTGTGTCACCAGCTTCTCAGTTTCCTTCTCTGTTCCCTGTTTCTCTGCAGGTGGGTCCAATCCCCTAGGTAAGAGCGCCCATATGGTTTCACCTGTAGCTTCATCACAGCTCACATCTTCCTCTGATGTTTTATGGGAAACGTGCGCTTGTATTATAGCACAGACACTTACGGCTTGTCTTTGCTGTCGGCAGGGTATAACATGTTCAACGTCTCTGTGGTCTGGAAAAAGAACAAAGCTGATGGAGTCCAGCAGGTTCGTCATGTAACATGTTCATCTGTAACATTTAACAGAAATGATGTCGTTCTATCAATAATTTACAGTGATAGTTTTTTTCTTTCTCAGCTGGTTGACATTTTAGCCAAGGGTTTCAAAAACAAGTTCTATAACATCACTAAGAAAGATCAGGAATCCATACCAAATGTGCTGGAATATCGAATTAATGTGTCCAGCGACACCCCCCACTGGTACATCACAGACTACCTGACCAGAGCCAGCAGCCACTATGACATCCATGCTGTAGATGTTAATGGTAAAATACTCTTTATTTGTTATATGTAACAATATAATATAAGTAGACCTCCTCTTCCTTATTTTCTGTCATCTTTTTTCCACACTTGGCTCTGCATGATGTCAAAGAGAGAGGACATCCCTAATATGGCTGTAAGCACAGAATCCCCTTTGTGGGTGTTTTCTCTCCTATGACAGCTCCAGCCTATCTTGTGACCCTGATTTGGATAAGCAGAAGAGAGGAGAGTGGATGGATGCATGGGTGGATATATGTGTGTGTGTGTGCGTGCTTTGAAATCTGGAGCTAAAGCTCCCTTTAAAGTGTTAGTAAGACGGTTTCCCTTCCTACAGACATAGATGAGTGTAAGACTAATGAGGCCGAGTGTCTCCATCCTGCCCTCTGCGCCAACACCTACGGTGGCTACAGGTGTATTTGCAATGGGACTGAAGTGGATAAAAACCAGTCCTGCGTGATAGGTGAGCATACGCTGTATTCATCTTGTGTCCGTCCTGGCTCTAAGACTAATAAACCATCCACTTATCAAATTAGTCCTCAGTGCTGTGGCATCTTGCCTCCATAAGATTTATTGTGGCCTTTCTCACGTTGTTAAACATTCTTGACTTGTTTTGAAGATAAAGTTTGTCATTTGGCTCAATAGTGACTGATGTGTTACAGACAGAGGCAAAGTGAACAATACAGAGGTAGACTTGGTCCTGGGTCTGGCTCTGGGCATCGGCATCCCTCTGCTCTTGCTGCTGCTCCTGGCTGCACTGGCCTGCTTCTGCTGCTGCCGCAAGAAGACTGTCACTGGAGAGTGAGTGGCACGAGCTTATGTACAGTTTCAATTTAGGCATAACATGCATGCAAACTGAAATATAAAGGTTAGTGTTTTCAACAGCTAATACCATATTTTGATACCTGGGAATCGATGTGCCATAAATGGTCCTCAGGTGGGACCATTTATGGCATTATTACATTTTCTTTTAGTACAACCCTCCTCCAGTACTATGATTTCTGCCTCTCTACCCTTTAAGATAAGAAGTGTTAATTTCTAGTGTGTGTGTGTGTGTGTGTGTGTGTGTGTGTGTTTTCCTTTTTTTATTTTACCCACATGACACTGTTGTCTCCTGCTGCACTGCAAGCATCAGATGTCATGTGTTCTGGTCTGTAATGAGTTTTACAGCCTCACGAAAGCCATGCTGGGACAAAGCCCACAAATTAGCTAGACCTTCACGGGGCACTAAAACTCTAATGAATAAATATAAAAAATGCTTTCAGGTGGGTCAGCAGCTCCTTTGGGCAGGGTAAAGCAAGGTTCATTACAGGTCATCACAAGATATACAAGATTTACTTCTGCAGAGAATGACCAGACACGCGCACACACACACACACACACACACACACACACACACTACTTGCACACACACACACACACAGTTACACACTGTGCATTTCAAGGTACAGTAGTCAAATAGGTCTGCCCAGAGACAATCTTCTGCAGCAACTTGAAGGCTTTAAATCCTGTCTGTTGCTCTGCTGCTGCAGCACTGTCGTCCTCCTATTTAACTTCTCAGTTGGAGCGCAGGCTGCCCACTCTGCTGCTATATTAAACAAGGACACTTCCTACTAACAGCTTTGGTCTGAGTTATGAAACTGCACTTGGGTAACACTGAGGAATAATTACAGATACAATAAAGAGTAACCAATGAACTGATGAGGGGAACACATCCATCAGTGGAACAAATAATTCATATTTGCTTGCAGCAAAATGGCAAAAACAGTGCTTTCATTTACATCCGCTATCTTGAGTGCGCAGTATAACGGCATGTAGTTCTCAGTGTGTACCCAGATGATATACGTGGAATGGTTAAAAAAACAAACACTTGTTGCCCTCACTGCTTGCCATCTTTGCAGCAAAAGAAGAGAGACCACCAGCCCATTTTCAGCCACTAGGAGGCAGTAGGAGGACAGTCAGCGTAGATGGTATTGCTAATGCTAGTTGGCTATCTTAACAATGGCAGCTTTTTATCAGGCTTTGAGGTTACATGTGTTGCGATGTTGTTTGGTGTCTGTGGGTGCCAAAATGTTGTCATTAAAGTCAAAGCTTGTACATATTAGAATAAAGTAAAATGCAGTAATTAGTCCTGATGTGTGTTACATATTGATGTAAGATGTAGATGCTGGGGACTGGGGCCACAAGCTTTAGAGTGGCCACTTACAGCCTATATAAGGAAGGCATGTGTCTCCGGGCTATGATGTTTGCAGATGACATTGTGATCTGTAATGAGAGTAGGCAGCAGGTGGAAGAGAGCCTGGAGAGGTGGAGGTATGCACTGGAGAGAAGAGGAATGAAAGTCATTAGGAGCAAGACAGAGTGAGACAGGTGTGAGGGTGAAGGTGGATGCTACGGGCAGTGTACAAGAGAGGTGAAGAAGAGAGTGCAGGCAGGGTGGAATGGGTGGGGACGAGTGTCAGGGGTGATTTGTGACAGATGGATAGCAGCGAGAGTGAAAGGTTTACAAGATGGTAGTGAGACCTGCTATGATGTATGGTTTGGATACACTGACAAAAAGACAGGAGGCAAAGCTGGAGGTGGCAGAGCTGAAGATGCTAAGATTTTCACGGGGAGGGACCAGAATGGACAAGATTAGAAATGAGTACATCAGAGGCACAGCTCAGGTTGAGTGGTTTGAATGTTACAGAGGCAAGGCTAAGATGGTTTGAACTTGTCCAGAAGATGGATAGTGGATATACTGGGGAAAGGATGCTGAAGATGGAGCAACCTGGTAGGATAACAAAGGGAAATCCATGGGGAAGATTCATGGATGTAGTGAAGGAGAATATGCAAAGGGCTGGTGTGACAGAGGAGGATGCTACTGATAGGGTGAGATGGAGACAGATGATCCACTGTGATATCCCCTTAAATCTAAATGACAGTTTCAGTTTTTTCACCGGTAGAATTGCTACTACAGTTAGCACCACACTTTTCCTTCTTGCCATTCTTTCCATTAGGTTGCATCAAATGTCCTATAAAATCAGCTTTCAAATTTCAGAGCTCTGACTACAGTTTGAACTAAGCAGCATCACAACATTAACTCTAATAAAGAACCAAACAAAGGGTCCGAGGAGGTTTGCACATTCAATTGGCAGCATTACAAAGAATCGCTTGGCAAGACATGAGTTTTTGTTTTGAGTCTGTTATTCACAGAATGACTCATGGTACAGCAGGTTCCACAGCCTGCACCTCATTATCAGTGAGGATATACATATTTGTACGAAGAACAACTTTAATTATATACCATCAGAAACATCTGAATGGCTTATCAGACAACGGTGAATCTACAGAGGCATTCGGGATGCATGTTTCATGTTTTTAATCAGCTTTAGCCCCAGATTTCAACCTCTTTCAACACCCGGGATATCTGGGCTAGAGCGTGCATGAATATGCATGAGTCACTGAGCATTCTACAACAACTGCTGCCCATCCAAACATTTCCATAAATTTGACTGAAATTATTGTCTGTTGCATGGAGAAACATAGACAGGACTAATCAGATCCAGAATTTCTGAGGAAAAAAAAAAAGCACAAACTTAAACACCTGGCATTCATAGATGTAGATATTGCAACCATGCTGCAATAAATAATGACCCATTTGATCCAAGATACTGGCATCATCTCCTTATTAAGGAGTCTAAGCAACAACTGCACACATGGACACAGAATCTCGAACTGTAGACTACTGACCGTCTCCTGTGTTTTCTTCCAGAATCCCTCACCTGTATCAAAACTACATCCCGGAGCAGTACAACCCTCCACCCTTCAACTATTCTGACCCCGCCCTGCACTACATGACCCACTGCAGCCCTCGGATCCTGGACAGCTACATACCCAGGCAGCGCCTTAGATAGCACACACTAACAGCTGCATACACCACACACACTTTTGTAGCTAATCAGCCAATACATTAAACCCAAATACACAAACGTGTATGCCACTCTCACGCCCCGAATCACCTCTCACCCATCTGTGCATCGACATGGGACCTTTGGAGGTGTCCCGTGGTGTTGAGTGCTGGGACTTTGGCAGTGGATCATTAAGGTTGTTGGGATTTGGGCTGTTTTAGGGCATCCTGTGGACTCTTAATCAGGTTGGGGTGAGAGGAGTATAGAAGCTGGGTCTGCCTCTTCTTTGTTGTGATCTTTAAGACACTGCTGTGAAGTTTTGGCATATTTTTATTCTGGGGACGAGGCTGCCATCAGTGGGGTGCTGGGGGGTGTTGTTGGTGTGCAATGATGTTTAGGTGGATGATATAGATACTGTGTTCTCATCCTGGCGCTAGGTCAGATCCCTCCTTCATTTTTCTATTATGCACAAGGTGTCCTTTAGCACTAGTGCTCAGATGCTCTGGTAACATCATTTCTAGAGTTGGGACCTTAATGTTTTGCATTTAATTAATTTTTTTCTTCTTGCTTTTTACTTTTTACTTTACGCTCTAAAAGCAACTTTGGTTTGGGAAAAGATCGTGGTGCTCACTGATACATGATGAGTGGCGGTCAGGGGTGTCTGCTTAGGGTCTCTTAAGCTACACGTGTCGGGGCGTCCACGCCAAAGGAAGCCTTGTGTGTAACTGAGCCACACCAGATTTGATAAAACAGCAATAATTCACATCCCAGGGATGAGAATGGGCTGTCACTTCCCCTATCAGTGGTTTTAATGTTGCGGCTAATCCCTATATGTTTGATAATGGTCAGATAAGTGATTTTCTTTTGTCCTGTAGCAGACAAGTAAATTAAATCTGAGTGACTTTAAAAGACAGTTATTTCCAGTCCTCTCCATTGAGTGACGGATGTGCCAAGTTTGAACTGGAAGCTTTCTTTTTCCACCTGAGCAACAGTTTAGAGTCAGAGTCTTAGCCAGCAGAATTCGACAACCTCTTGGCTGGAGACGCTGATGAAAAGTAAACCACTGCAGTGGACTTTGGTTTCCAGCTGATACCAGGCCAACAGCCTGTTTGATAGCAACATTAGCATTTATCAGAATACCTGATGTCAGGCTCCTGCTCTCTGTTAACAATAAATTAAGTAATATATTCATACCAGGAAAACCAGCAGAACTAATACTGGGTGAAACGCAGTGAATTTAATTGATGTGTTATTATTCCTCAAAGACTTCAATCCATTTAAAAGTAGGTGTCACTGTTTTTAAAAAAGCATTCATCTGCTTTGAAAGTGACACCCTAATTTATTGTTTATGGCTTGATTGTGTCCCAGTAGATTTACCAAAGCCAGAGTAATTTAGTGTTGCGGCTGGAAGCTGTCTGTTGTAAAACTGCCCAGACCCTGCAAGTAATAACCATTTGTAAAGGGAAAATCCAATGAATTTTGCTCTTGTGTCAACCATTGTTATAACTGGGTGCAGAATGATTGTGTGGCTAAATACAACACAAATGTGCAAGCATCTTCCTACCAGCTCAAATCAAAGAAAAAGAGGACATTAGTCATTATAGTGGTTAACTAGACCTGAGATTGAAATAAAATCTTGATTTTTGTGACAATTAATGCATCATTTTCCCTTATTAATGATCAGTTTACACAGTTAATTAAAGCTACAATGTGGTGTGGTGGAAGAAGTACTCTGTCCATTTATGTCAAGGTAGTAGTACCACAGTGTTTAAGTACTCAATTAGGAGAGGTGATGCAGTTCTTTAAAATGAGCTTTTCTGCATTCAAAGTGTTCATGGAAGTAAGCTAAGTTTTAATTCTCTAAGTCTAATTTCAAAATAAAAGAACTCATGACGCATCAACACGTAAGCAGGAGAGTGTAATTTTTTAACTGATCATGTATTTTCTGCCATGGATGCCAATGAGTACAACGGTCTTTGGGGACATAGGTTTTTGAATTTAAGCAAGTGGACAGTTGTCCACTGGCCAGCCGTAAGTACCCTGCAGTTGTTTAATCTTTGCTGCCTCTAACCACACCTACTAAACCAATCACCAGTTAAGAGATTAGTAATAGTGCTTGTTAGTTAATGTGGAGGAGGAAAGGTCATTTGTAACACTGCATGTAAACAAATGTAAACATACTCTGTTATAAATATTTTAAAACCTTTTAGTAAAAGTTCCAAAGTATCATCTACAAACTGTACTATGAATAAAGGAAGTAATTGTACTTACGAGGGAAATGTTCCCTTTCCAACTTAAATATAAATTTAGTGAAATTATATTTTATTCATTCACTATCTTTTTATCTTTTTAAACCCTTAAGTACATGTAATTTCGGTGGAATCTCAAATTTTTATTTAAATACAGTACTTGGCAAAGTACACATTTATTTTCTAAAAAGTATTCCTTTCCCACCACTTCATGCAATTCCTGCTTCAGCCGCCAGGGGTCGCAGCTGAGACTTTTCACGCAAACCAGCTCAGTCACATTTGTTTATGAGTAGGGTTTAAGCAGAAACAGCACAGCACACACACACACACACACACACAGTCAGCCTGACACCTGCTCTGCAGCCTTCATCTGGAAGTGGCCGCAGCATGCGGCGGAGAAAGCTACCCCCTGCAGAATGAGCTCATCTGAGAGGGGCACAGAGCGAGGCAGCCCTGCAGGTCCCTGCCACTGCGGAGACAGACTTGGCCTACACTCCAGCAAGGGTCAAGGACAAGAGAGCTGCTGAAGCTCTCTGACCCGTGACTTCCTTTACACACTAAATGTACGTGCTCTTGCACAAAAATGCCCCTGCATAACCTCTGCAGTGCTTGTCGATTCCTCTGGTTTCACTTTCTACAGGATTGGATGAAACAAGCAATACCTAACTGAAACCTAAAAAGACACAAA
>JAMQGT020010049.1:0-25064 GCA_024447675.2 Pterophyllum scalare
TTCAAACCACTGCAGTGCAGTACCTTTAATACCTATGGCATGCTCTAATCTCTGTAATAAAATGTTATGATCAACAGTATCAAAAGCTGCACTGAGGTCCAACAGGACAAGCACAGAGATGAGTCCACTGTCAGAGGCTGTAAGAAGATCATTTGTAACCTTCACTAATGCTGTTTCTGTACTGTGATGAATTCTGAAACCTGACTGAAACTCTTCAAATAAACCGTTCCTCTGCAGATGATCAGTTAGCTGTTTTACAACTACTCTTTCAAGGATTTTGGAGAGAAAAGGAAGGTTGGAGATTGGCCTATAATTAGCTAAGACAGCTGGGTCAAGTGATGGCTTTTTAAGTAGCGGTTTAATTACTGCCACCTTGAAGGCCTGTGGTACATAGCCACCTAATAAAGACAGATTGATCATATTTAAGATTGAGGCATCAATAATTGGAAAGACTTCTTTGAACAGTCTAGTAGGAATGGGATCTAATAAACATGTTGATGGTTTGGAGGAAGTAACTATTGAAGTTAACTCCAAAAGATCAACTGGAGCCAAAGAGTCTAAACAAATACCAGCAGTGCTGAAAGCAGCCGAACATGAAGATAAACCTTGGAGATGGTTTTGAATAATTTTTCCTCTAATGTCTAAAATTTTATTTGTAAAGAAATCCATGAAGTCATTACTAGTTAAAGTGAAAGGAATACTCGGCTCTACAGAGCTCTGACTCTTTGTCAGCCTGGCTACAGTGCTGAAAAGAAACCTGGGGTTGTTCTTATTTTCTTCAATTAATGATGAATAGTAAGATGTCCTAGCTTTATGGAGGGCTCTTTTATAGAGCAACAAACTCTTTTTCCAGGCTAAATGAGTATCTTCTACTTTAGTGAGACGCCATTCCCTCTCCAGCTTACGGGTTATCTGCTTTAAGCTGCGCGTTTGTGAATTATACCACGGAGTCAGGCACTTCTGATTTGAGGCTTTCCTTTTCAGAGGAGCCACAGTATCCAAAGTCGTACGCAATGAGGATGTAAAACTATCGATGAGATAATCTACCTCACTGGGAGCAGAGTTTAGGTAGCTGCTCTGCACTGTGTTGGCACATGGCACTGAAGAGCATAATAATGAAGGAATTAGATCCTTAAACTTAGTTACAGCACTTTCAGAAAGACTCCTACTATAATAAAACTTATTCCCCACTGCTGTGTAATCCATTAAAGTAAATGTAAATGTTACTAAGAAATGATCAGACAGGAGGGGGCTTTCAGGGAATACTGTTAGGTCTTCAGTTTCTATGCCATATGTCAGGACAAGATCCAGAGTATGATTAAAGTGGTGGGTGGGCTCCTTTACATTTTGACAGAAGCCAATTGAATCTAATAATAGATTAAATGCAGTGTTGAGGCTGTCATTTTCAGCATCTACATGGATGTTAAAATCACCCACTATAATGATTTTATCTGAACTGAGCACTAAATCAGATAAAAAGTCTGAGAAATCAGACAGAAACTCTGAGTAAGGACCAGGTGGACGATAGATAATAACAAATAAAACAGGTTTTTGAATTTCCCAATTAGGGTGGGCAAGACCAAGAGTCAGGCTTTCAAAAGAATTAAAACTCTGTCTGGGTCTTTGATTAACCACTAAGCTGGAATTGAAGATTGCTGCTACTCCTCCTCCTCGACCTGTGCTTCGAGCATTCTGACAGTTAGTGTGACTCGGGGGTGTTGATTCATTTAAACTAACATATTCATCCTGCTGTAACCAGGTTTCTGTAAGGCACAATAAATCAATATGTTGATCAATTATTAAATCATTTACTAACAGGGACTTGGAAGAGAGAGACCTAATGTTTAATAATCCACATTTAATTGTTTTATTCTTTTGTGCAGTTGATGAAACTATATTATTTATTGTTTTTGCACCCATACCTGTTCCCAGAGTGAGGGCTGTCATCATCAGCCTCCAGCCAAGACACTAATGGTGTCCCGTCACCTCTGTCAGCATCAGCCTCCTGCCAAACCACCAGAGGGTCTCGGTTGCCATTGTCGGCCTCCATCCTGGCCACCAGAGGCTCTTCATCGCCGTTGTTGATTTCCAGCCGAGCCACTGGAGGTGTCCCATTGCCTTCGCTATCGCCTGACTCCTGCCAAGCCATCCAAGAGTCTCTGGCACCTTCAGTGGCCTCCAGATAACCTTCCTAGGATGTCTTGCCACTTGTCTTCCCACTCAACCAAGACACTGGAAGGTCTCCATTGTTGGCCATCTGACCAGTCACCTGAATTATTTTGCCTTGGCCGCTGGTCTCCTGCTATGTTCCTTGTACTTGCCTCATGGTCAGCCCGAACCCCCTGGACTGTTTTGTGTTTTGGACTTCTTTGCTCCCTGTTTTGTCTTGTGTTTATATGGTGTATCCAAATTCAGGGGCTGCATCCTCTAAAGGATACATTTGAAGGCCGATTACATCACAGCGAGGTGACAAAGACTGTCCAAAATTCAAAGGCTCCTCCAAATGCAGCTGACAAATGCTACCTCCTTTTGCCAGGATTTGAACTACTGTAGTCTTGTATACTGTGTGTCATTTCAGGAGTATTTACATTGGTTGTATCAGAAGGTTGTACCTAATTAATGAAATGATCATTTTGTTGGAGGACAAGATAAGCAGTAGTTACCCAACTTACGACTGAGAGAACTATATACAAAGATCATTTTACATTTGGCTACAGTAAGTTATTTTGTTGTGTAACTCCACATTTTTTATGTTGAAGATCACTGCCAATGCAGTGTTCACCTTGAAATGGTTGAGGAGCTTGTGTTTTCCTGACACATTTCCTGTCCCAGGGTTGCAAATATTGCTGCTGACATAGCAGAGATACACACAAAATGTCTTTTGGCATGGGAATACTGGACACTGAGGGATGAAAAAAAAAACCCCATAAACCAAGAGATGGCATTTTGTGTCACGTTTTGGAGTTTGTTTTTACTCTGTTTTATTTGCACTTTCCAGTTACTTTACTTGGTAGAAAGTTTAAGGCACTGAAAGCTACCTGGTTAGGTGACTGAAAGGATCGTGGCTTGGGTTAATATGACAACACTGACCCTGCACCTTCAAAAATGAAGTTTTTTCAGTCTGTTCAATTGTGGCACAAAGGGGTGTCCAAACTCATCTGTCTAGGATATGTTTGTAGTAAAACTCCTCTCACTGTTATCATAATCCATTGTATTATGGCATGGCAGATCTTGCTCCATTAACCATGATCTCTGCTTTTAACAGCCATATGTACAGATGATTTATTGGAGCAATCTGTTCAGCTACTGAATCAGACAAGTAAACAAAAGGAACTCGCTAAGAAAACGATTTCTTTTTTCCTCATTTGTAGTTGTGTTTCTGATTCTTTACTCTGGTAAATCTGTAACACTGTAGCCATATTAATTCAGCTCCACTGCCACATGAAATCTGTTTTCTCTCTTATGCAACAACAACTAATTTCTTTTTTCTAGATTTTTACTTACTTGGGGCTTTATTTTTTTTGCATTTATGGCCTTTTTATTCATATAAATTTTACGTGCTCTACTCTCCTGTTTTTGTTTTTGGTTGTGTTTACTGTTTTGACTGTTGCAATGCTGGAATTTCTTGTGGGATTAAAAAAAGTACATCTTACAGTGTCTTATTTTATTTACCAAGAAGTCCAGTCGACCTTTTCAACCTCTAGAGACTACTATGACCTGGATGACTGAGAATCTACACAGACATAAAAAAAAAAAGGAGCTTGTTTCACAGCTCCTTCAGCTGTCAGATTCTACAAACTAAGTTCCTGATGTAAGTTTTATGACAGGAAAATCACTGCCAGCACTTAAGAGGAACAACCGAGAGACTTTGACTGCAAGATGAAAGCAGCAACTGAGTTCCTTTAAAACACATTATAAAGTACTCAAGACAAATCAGACCTGTCCACCTACCGGTAATGTAATTTAAGAGACTGACAGTTGGCACATTAATGTCACATCAGCTGAAGCACCGAAGGCCGATGCTGAGCGTCACCGAGCCGACGTGCAGTTCTGAGCTGAGGCCTGCTCATCCTGTCTGCTGCTGAACCATAATCACTTCGCTGCTGGTTCCTCCCCGGCTGGCCGGTGTGATCGCAACCTGTGCTGACAGTGCTGGCAACGGGAGCAGCAGCCGCAGCCAGGAAGTGCATCAGCATTTCACCGCCGAACCACGATTAGAGCACACACTTTGTAATTCATTTCATGGCATAACAGTCTGTCAGATTTCCGTTCCACAGCTGTGAGAAACCAACAGAAACAATAAAGTGTGAGTTTTGCAGGTAAAATGTGAGAATTGACTGTTGTTGGCAAAGTGTAGCTCTAAATAATTTTTTTAAACAGTTTTGACATTTCCAGTAATACCCCTGATTCTCTATTTTATTGAAGAAGGCCCAAGTTATAGTTAAACTGCTTAATATAGCTTTGACTTATCAGACTGATACTTCATGGGATTTCTTAGTTTTAAAATAAGTGCTCAAGATTTTGAATGTACAGCTTTTAAAGTCTGCTACAGGACACCACACATTAATTCTGCATAAAATAAAGTTTAACAAACATGTGGATAAACACGATGGATCGCTTTTCTAAATCTGGATCTACAGCTGTGACCAGGAGACCAAGAAGCAGGCTCTGCAGAGGCAGAGTTCACAATCCCCAAACCAGAAGAAGGTGAATTTTCTTCAGCATCGTGCACGATGAGTCCCTTCTGCAGGGCAAGACTGTCAATGCTGAATTGCTCTGTAACATCTCGAGGCCTCTGAGGGAAAACCTTTGTCCCAACAATCTCTGTCCCAACCGTGACACACTGGCAGTTGGGTAATCCATCATAACAATGCACAATTTTTTTTTTTTTGGCAACATAAACGTTGCTTCCCACCTGTCCTATTCACCAGGATTGGCTCTCTGCAACGTCATCCTTATTTTTGAAGATGAGATCCAGGTTAAACGGGTGGTGTTTTCATGGAACAGGACTAATGCAGCATGTTGAATGTGCACACAGTGATTACATAGAAGGGCAACTGTAAAAAAAAAAAGAAAAAAAAAGATGCAGCTTATTACCATTTTGGGTCACACCTGTTAGATTGTTTTTTTTACCTTCTTTGCAATTTTATTTGGTCCAAACACATCAGCCTGTGGAATAACTCCATCTTTGGCTTTAAAAGGCCTTTTGGCAAAGAAAATGGGATCACGTGTAGCTCATGCAACATGTATGATCAAAGTGTTTATTTGGTGCAGTAGCAAAGCTTTATTAATTGAAGTAATATCTTCTGTTTGGAAAATAAAATGCTTTTATCAACACACAGAGTCACTAACACCCAGCCTCTCTTTAAGTGAGTATACAGCAGCAGTGTCCGGACTTCTGACTGGTACTGTAGTCTCACAAAACAGTCTATTTGAGTAGTATTACTGGCATTCAAATATACTCAAGCATGCAAATAACCAACGGTGCTGAGAGAGGCTGTTCAGTTGACATCAGTATTCCCTGAAAACAGAGGTTTTCTACTTCCAACAGCATTTTAGGGCATTTAGTAATATCTAAACCTATTAATGAGGCATACATTGAAAATGCTGCATGCAGCTTTGTTTTGATTTTGTGGTCTTTACCTTACAATATAAAACGCCATTCGGCGACTATTTGTTGTGATTTGGCGCCTTATAAATGAAAGGAAGACAAGAAGAAGCTTCTGATTTAAAACCAATACAGTCATTGTGTGACACAGTAAGCAGCAAATGGGCTTAAAATTTTACCCAACAGAAGGACCGTCAGCAAGGTGATTAGCTTCGTTTGTTTGTAGATTTGTATGAAAATTTTTACCAGATGTGTTAAGTGGCCCAACTTCTGGTAGCCAGGTGAGGGGCAGCCAGGCAGAAGGAAGCAGGCATATATGTGGGAAGGGTGGTCTTAAAGGCAAGAGAGCTGCAGCAGCTCATTTCAGATAGAACATAAACTAATGGGCTGCATCAAAATTAGAAAAATAAGACTTATTTTGAAACATGCAAAGCTTCCCTAGTCCCAGAATAAAGATGTGGACCTGAAAATAAACATAGTAGGTCTTTAATATCAAATCAGGCAGTGATTCATATGTTATTAACTCAAATATGTGATTTTTCTTTGAGCGAGTCTTTTTTGAAGGGGGGGGGGCTTCAGACTTGTTCATTTGGGAACGTTCCCCTGCAAAAAAGTCATTCTTCAAGCCTTTTCTCTCATGAAAGTGAAACATGAAATAGCATTAAAGCCAAAAACAAATCCCATAGTCGCCGAGTTTCTCTGTCACTCACATAATCAAACGGTGTCTTCTGTCTGGTTCTCGCAGGCGCCGAACATTTTACAGCCGTTCAGACATTTTTCCTTTTGTCTTTTTTTAAGCTCCTCATTATGACACTCAGTGGCAGGAGTAATTCTTGGTTGCTTGACAGATCATTTGGTCCCCAGTTTGTTTCACTAGTAAAAATATTGAGAGATGTTTCTGGCTTTTTTTTTTTTTCCCAATGCCATTTAGGAATTTATTTTCAAAGAACATCTTTTTTTTTTTTTTTCCTAGCAGCAAAATGCATTACCTCCTCCAGTCAGAAACTACTGAACATTAACCTGATCTTCCCATTAACTTTAAGGGCTGGCTAAATCTAAACGACACACCATAAAGAGACTTGAAGAACATCGTGAGCCTAGCACCATTAAGGCTACTAATGACCCATAATGCAGTGTCACACTGGTGCGCTCCACATTCGGAAAAACTTTATCTAATACATTAGTGTCTGGTCCTCACTTATAATATGACCACAAATGCAATTTTCAGTAATAAATGTGGTTGCATGTTTGGGTCAGAACTAAATGAGAAATCCAAACTGCCTTTCTGTCTTTAATTTTATCTCAAAATGTTTTCGCTAAAGGAAATAGATCACTTAACTGAAAAAAGAAAAAGGAAAAAAAAAACTCAATCCAGCTTCTTTGGTCGATCACAGCCAAATCGAGATTCTGCTAATGATTTCTCTTTTTTTGGACAGTGGCTCAATGTCAAATCAATCGCGCTCCCAGACAGTCTGAGTTTGAATCTCCACCAGACGTTGTGTAACTGGGTTTCAGACTTCTCGTGGAGAAGAAAACAGGTAGTCAGGGAAGCTTTAAAACACTTGGTTATTGAGCACAGAAGCTACTCACGGTCCCCCCCCCTATCCTCTGTTGTAATTTCTGCACACAATTGGCTGCGTTTATCAGGCTGAGTCCATAACGTTGTTTAAGCTCACAGACAATGCCGCTGTTGCTGGGCTGATTACAGATAATGAATCACTTTGCATAGCTAGCACTGAAGCACAGTTTTCACTCCAAAATAACCTTTTGTTTCGCCTAAACAGGAGCAAGAATGAGAGCGAAGCACCGGGCGAGAAATGAGATGCAATCAGTCATCATAAATGAGCAGAAAAGTGGGAAGGCTAAAAAACTTTTTAGTTTCTCAGCACTAAAATACTGTCAGCTTTGAAAGTGGAGAGCGGTGTTGACAGCGTGGTGAAAAAGACCCATCAGAGATTCCACTGACTCAGACGACTGCGAAACGTTTGAAGCGTTTCTGGCAGCCATGACCCATTTCTGCAGTAACAGGAGTGATCAGAAATGTTAGAACAAATGTTATTGCTTTCTCTTGCTTCCCTGTGGTTTGGGGCTTTCTGAGTCTTGACTTCCTCTGAGAGGAAACATTGGCCCATCCTGCTTAGCCATTACCAACCATCGCGGCACGTGTCGGTGCACCGCACACAGGCAGAGTGATGCCTTGAGGATCCCACTGATGCACTGCTTCCTTGACGTTAATGTAGTAATGCCACAATGGTATAAGCCTTCATTACAAGTGGAATTCTTTTAAGGACATATTTACTTGGTAAACATCAGGAGAAAAATTAATTCAAGCAGTCTTTGTCACAATTTTTAATGCTCAGAGTTGGAGAAATTAAAACAGCGAAGCATAAAAATCTCCAAAGCTACAGATAAAATGTTTAAGACCCACCAGAGGAAGGATTACATGCTCCTTCACTGGCTGAGGTAAGTCTCTAAAACTCTTAAGATAATGTCTAAAAGTAATTTTCATCGAGCTGAGGGAAGGGCATATTTTATGACCCCAGCGAATCAGAACCTGCAGAGTAGCTCGAAGAGATACTTCTCAGATAAATGTAGCTGTAAAAGACAAAGTATAGCTTTCTATTTTCCTTTAAAAAAAAAAGCAGACTATTTCATAAATTGTATTTACCACCCACAGCCCCATCCGAGGATGCTAATAAGCTTAAAGTCCTAAACAGAACGGATGTGGAGTTTCGAGTTCCCTGGAGCGATTCAGCCTTTCAGCCCAGCAAAGAAAAACACATACACAAAAAAAGCACAAACCACCATTCTGTCTTGAGGTTTATCTCTAAATTTATCCTCTGAGTGACATTTCACCGTCATCAAGAGTCCCAAATCCTTTTCTATAAAAATGAAAACCGCTTTTCATATGGCTCTATTTAAATTTCTCAGATGCTGTATTAGATTATATCATGCAACAGACAGAGAGACTCATAACTAAACTCTGCGTGTCATTATTATGCTGAAAATAGTGAAGAGTTTTTAACAAGACGTTCGATAAGCTATGAGCTAGGGTACGTTACGCTGCACCCTTCTTATGCTGCCCTACTTACAGTATTGTGTATGTATTTATTTTTATTCCAATATAATGGATAATGGGTAAAAATGTCTCTGAGTTGGCCCTGCGACAGGCTGGCGACCTGTACAGGGTGTACCCTGCCTCTCGCCCTATGACAGCTGGGATAGGCTCCAGCCCCCCCGCAACCCTGAAAAGGATAAGCGGAAGCGAGTGCATGGATGGATGGCTGGATAGTGCAGTCCCACCAGCATCAACAGCTAATATGTCAAACAGTTTCCGACCAGCTTCACTCTGTATGAAAATGTTATCAGCTCAATGAATGGCTTTGATCAGTGCCATGCTGCTATTGGGAACCCTCCTCTGCCTATTAGAAGGCCCTTATCATATAATTCTGTGGGGTCATTTTGCCTTCCTGAACAGAAGCAGGAATGGATGGTGTGTTTCCAGGTTAAAATAAAAGAGGCCCCGTCTAGAGTCCAGAAGGCTGAAAGGGAACCTCTTCTTCTTTCGGCTGCTCTTTTTAGGGGTCACTGTAGCAGTTCATCTGTCTCCATCTCACCATATCCTTAGCATCACCTTCTGTGACACCATCCCTCTGCATATCCTCCTTCACTACATCAATGAGCCGTCTTTGTGGTCTTCCTCTTTTCCTCCTGCCTGGCAGCTCCATATTCAAATTCTCTGTCCAGTATTTCTAGTATATCCACTATCCCTCCTCAGCCTTGCCTCTCTAACTTTGTCTCCAAACCACTCAACCTGAGCTGTCCCTCTGATGTACTCACGTCTAATCCTGTCCATCCTGGACACTCTCAATGAAAATCTTAACATTTTCAGCTCTGTACCTCCAGCTCAACCTCCTGTCTTTTTGTCAGTGCCACCGTCTCTAAACCGTACATCATCGCAGGTCTCACTACCATCTTGTAAACCTTCCTTTGCACTCTCGCTGCTGTGCTTCTGTTACAAATCACCCCTGACACTCGTCTCCACCCACTCCACTCTTGTCTCCACCTCTTTTATGTACTTTCTGTTACTTTGGATAGTTGATCCCAGGTATTTAAACTCATCTACCTTCACTATCTCTGCTCTTTCATGTGATGCATGAATTCAAATCTTGCCATTTGGACTTTAATTTCATTAAAGTTTCATTTTCACAAGATGTTAGTCTTAGCCAAATAAACAAAAAAAAAACAAACACTTTCTTAGCACTGTGAAAAGATCATTGTTTGAATTTAAAGCAAATTTTAGAGAACCACATTTGCCAGATTACTAATGCTGCAGTGACACCACAGAAAACTGTGGTTGGAGACCATCGAACAACCACAATTATTATGACTGTGTGCAATGAACGTGCACTCTGGTTGCCTTTGAAATGGTCTTTTCAAAGACAGGGACCAGATGTGTGACCACTCGCGGTCAATTACCATCTTCAAAGCAACTTTGGTGCATCAAGATGTAAAACAGCTACAAGAGAGAGTCAGTCTGCTACCAGTCTGTGATCGGTTTACGATTGATTGGGGTGAAGCTGACAGTTACATGCAATCAGTTTGTGATAGCACTGCGATTAACTGTGACGAATCTGTTGCCATCTACATGCACAGAAATTCGCATTAAACAGAAATTTATGTTAATTTCTGTTAATCTGTCTGTGAATGATTGTAGTCAGTGCGGGTTGGACTGCGATTGTTTGGAGACAGGTTGCCGCCCACCAGTCAACCTGTGGAATTCCCTTGCAATTGAAAGTGGTTGCCCAGAGGTTGAAGGTGTTGCATGCTCAGTCTCTGGGCAACCAGGTGACAGCGCAATAAATGCAGTCATCGGGCAATTGCTCATTTTTTCCAGCTGCAAGGAGGTTGCTGGCCTATTTTTGCTCTAGAATGACTGAGCCCTAACACATTTACTGCTCAGATTTTACTTCTTCACATGATGTCTAGGAGGTTTTTACATAACCCATGTGGCTCTCTGTTTATCGCTGATTCAATTGCTTAATAACAGCCTGTTACTAATAACAACTGATCAGTGCCATAATATGTGAATCAGATGCTAGCTTCGGGGTGGCAGCTATCTAAATTTGACACATTCCATGTTACATGTGGATGATGTAGCCTCAAGGATCTCAGGCTACAGATGTCTGGTAGGCTCACTTCTTTCTGACATCACACCTCCAGATTGTTTCCAAGCTTGCAGTCATTAGCCTCAACCAGCACTTTATCAGACCTGGCTCAACTCCCTCCGGAGCAACAAAAGGCTTTATACATCTTCTTTTTGAAATATGTAGACCTCTGACCTGTCAACAGATTTTAAAGTGCTGTTCTCTCACACGCATATGCCGAGCTGTTAGTTGATATATACCCAGACGGTGCATGCACATAGGGGCCCGTGACTGCCAAAGGGCCCTGATGCGCAAACATATTTTTCCCCTCTGCAAATATAAATTGATACATTTGGTAATTATAGGCCTCGGTACTGTCGCTGTGCATAACAATCATCTCTCTGCCCTCCAAACTTCTGTGTGTGCTTTTCCAGCGCTGCCCGGTTGGCTCAGTTGGTTAAAGTTCATCTTTACTAACAACAAAAAACATTTAGCATCAGAAATACAAACAGTCCTGCTTTTATGCAGCAGACTAGCAGCTGTTTAATCTGCAAAGATTTTGCACAAAATAAACTCCTTAACCAGTACCTTTTCTGCCTTTGATCTGTTTTAATTTTATTTTATTTCTTTCGATTTTTATGCATCCGACATCAGTTAAGACATGAGAGCATTTCCAATTTAAAAGAAACCTTTTTTCTGTGTCTTTTCTCGTTTCAATATCACAATGCCTTTCGCGCCACAAAGCCAGGTAAAGAACAGGTTTGCCCTACTCAACCCTTTAACCCCATCCAAGACTTTTACAATCGCCTGGATCACCGGTTTTAAACCTGATCTTATCACCAAAATGTGATCGGCCTTTCAGATACCCCTGTCGCTGAATGGAAGCAAATCCCAGAAGCCAGGTCTCAAAATCTGACAGAAGGACTGAAAACAGAAAGTGGAGGCTGTTGCACATGATAAATAGCTTTTTGTAGCTGTTAATGAGACTTGTGCAGTTCTCAGCTGGTGGTTTGGCCCACTCCATTTAAGCAAAACCCTTTTCCAGGCTCGATGGGTGCCCTTCTATTAGCTGCAAGTTTCAGCTTGTTTCATTCGGGAGCGATCAGATTAATATCATGCCTCATCAGCGAGTAAGTCATAACAATTAATCTTTGTTTTTCAGCCATGTATGCAAGAAACATGACCTACAGCTGAGGCAGATTCTCTAACACTGGGCTGATGATCCTCTGATTTCATTGTGTCCTGTGTCAAATGCTCCACAGAAACCAGATAACACAGCTGAGCCTCCTGTGGGTTTCACAGTACGGTTGCTGTTTTTTTCTTTGACAGATTTTTTTTTCTTATTTAATTCAGTGAACAAAAAGCCGATGAGACTGAAAGTGACAAAAAAAGCACTAATTTTGTTTCATCTGTTCCAATGACATCCTCTAAGATGCCTTGTGTCAGGCATTTTAGGAAGATCCGATTGGGCTTTTTATGTTTCTCTTTCAAACAGGAGGATTCTTCTTCCATGGAGCCCACTTTCCTTCAGAAAGCCACATAGTGTGCAATCACAGACTGCTGTACCTTGAAGAATTCATTTCTTTTTCACCACTCAAACCCTGCTTCCATCAGTCTGGTGGGTCAATGACTTGTAGCCTTAACCACGAGCATGCTTGTCGATTATTTTCCTCTCCTCAGTCAGCAACCCCCTTTAATTTGTCTACAATAAGTATATGGCAGTGGCACTGGATACTTTTCCCCTTTAAAAAAGCTGGAAAACCCATTTTGCAATTGAAGATATAAAAGCAGACGTTTTGGCAGTCTGCTGGTCTGGAGCATTCAGGTGTGTGTTGACATGTGTCTCAATCCTCCCAGGAGTCGATGTCTAAGCAAATTCACCCCAAGGTCAGACCGTGCACTGCTCAGAGAAATAGCAAAAAAAAAAAACCCTAAGAACTACATCTCAGAGTGTGCAGGCCTCAGTTAGCATGTTAAATGTTAAAATTCATGACAGTGCAGTTGGAAAAAGGCTGAATAATTATGGCTTGTTTTGAAGAACAAGTATAGATTTGTGTCTGAAGAAACCACAAGATGAGGTCTGGCCATAATGTTTTCTTTACATGCAATTTGATTTTTTTATGTTTATTTAATCATAATTTTGTAATTCTGGCATATGATATTCAGAAAACAACAACAAAAATGACTCCACAATGATATGAGAGACCGAGTCATCCAGAAAACTCTTAATTCAAGTTATTGCTGCTAAAGATTGTTCTACAAGCTACCGAGTCATGGGGTGTATGCAGTTTTTCACAGGACTGCACAGAGTGCAGTGGAAACTTTATTTTTCACATTACTATATCTATCAGTGCTTCTTAAGCTAATCAGTTTGTTTTGCCACCTAAAAAAATGCTGATTAAGAATTAAGCTATTCTCACAACTTCGGGCAATTTCAACACTTTGCAGGAATGACGGCTGCTTTGTGAGGCAACTGGATTCTTGCAGTAAAAAAAAATCAGATTGTATGTTTTTTGTGTGATTTTTAATGTCAAGTGTAAATGAAAAACAAATTATTGTACAGTCACACATGTGACGTGCAGAAAAAATGATACAAACCAAGACAAAGAGAACCGAGCACCTGCCTGGTGCACAAATTTCCTGTGCTAAGATGGGAAACTACGTGAGAACCAGAAAAACGGCAGCTTGTTTTTCCCTCATTGGCATTCTTCACATTCTTGACCTAATTTGACGATGCTGGCTTGTGGTAGACAATGATGGAAAGGTAGTCCAATAACCAGGAAGTCGTATTTTTGACAGCGCCTGCCCTTTTCTCAAACAGTTTCCAAGCAGGATTTTCTCCAGTGGTTCTGTGTAACCAGCCATCTGGTATGTCAGACAAAAAGAGGGAAGCATTTGGTCACATTCATACACGTCCCAAAATCGTGTACACAAGCCATTATAAATGAATGAATCTGAATCTAACTGGGTAAAACGGGCAATTTGTTGTGTATTCCTGGTAAAAACATGTCACTGCTCTACACTCGATAATTTTTCAACCATCTCTTACATATGCAGGCCACGAGCTGCTGTCTTTGAGACATTTTTTCCAAAATATTTTCTTTCTCATTATACCTAAAGACAATGAAAGCAGCCACGATGGACGTGCAACCTTAAAACCTTCTCTCTGTGCTCCCAGTGAGGTGCGCAGTAAGCCGCCGCTGAGGTTTTCTTAACACATTGTTGAGTAGTTTCTGTGGTTGGAGCAAAGGAAGCGGCACCATAATGCAGTGCTGCTGATGCACCGCGGAGTCTATTAACTCATTCGCCATAAAGTGCCTGCCTGAGTCGAGACATCCATCAACCCTTTCTGGCAAGCGCGCGGAGAAAAGTCAAATCACAGAGACTGTAAGAAGCCGGGTTCCGGGCCGAAAGATCACACACACTCTTTCTGAAACTAATTCTATACGGTCAAGTTTTAATGTCAGAAGTTTCTTTGTTGGTTTTTAAAGGTCACTGAAGCAAATTACTGAGAACCGTTGAGTCAGTAATGAGGTGAACTTAAATCGTCACACTCGCTGCATTTGTTACTTCCATACCCTAAACACACTCACACACAGATAGAAATACTGTATGCATGTACCACACACACACACACACACACACACACACACACACACACACACACACACACACTCAAGTAGCCCCAGGTGTTGAACATGTTGAATTTTGCTGCTATTTTAGTCTTTGAACATGATGATCGCAGCTGTTGGTGGGCCCTCTGGACACACACACACACACGCACACACACACAAACACACACACACGCACACATATAAGGTCTCAGTCCCAAAGCAAGCATCTGATCATCTCTGGGAATTATATGAATCCCCATGCATGTTTTTTGCACCTAGTTTGTGATCCAAGATTGAAAAGTGATTAAAATATTTGCAGAATGAGCTGCGCACTCTTTTTGTCTTCACTTTCTTTATTGTTTCACAGGCAGGGGGGAATTACACAGATGCGGTGGTAAAAGGTATCGATTCACAGTTTCATTTACCGATTATGGACTTCTTATGAAAGCAAGTCAAAAGGAAGAGAGAAACAGTGACAACAAGACACTCTGATCTCAAGTATACTGATTTATTTCCATTTCCAGAGTAATTTGTTTTTCTCAATGGATTTGCTAGATCTATTATATTAGCGGGGTAATATCTGTGGATATGAGTTTGCAGAAATTAGATTACACAAAAGAAAATCAGCTAAATATTAGTTTTATCAGATCTCAAGACAAAACAGGATAAAATGCTTTCTGAAGAAACTGAAATAATGCCTTTTAAACCCATTGATCGATGACCAGACCTTTAAAGAACATACAGTGTGTACAACAGCTCAACAATAGGACATATCAGGGGGGGGGGCGTGGGGGTTTGTTTACTAGCTAAAATAGCATCAGAGTATATGATACAAAAACTGTGCCTCATTCAACTGAGGGTTCTCTACAAAAATACATCTAATAACAGCTGTTTTTCCTTTTCTAATGTACACAGTTTATCACAATAATACAGAAAACCCATGTTCATAGAGAACATAGGCTTTCATACCCCGTGTGGTGCACGGCTACAAGGAGAGGACACGTTGCTGTGTGAGTACCATCACACTGGTATGATTCTCGCGTTTTCTTGCGCTCACTGCTGCAAGAAGAAGTAGTTGTGAGGTTTGCTACCGTTCATAAGCTGCATGTACTTTATATCACCGTGGGCACCTATAGTGTCGCTGCAGCGCCTAACCTACCGAAGGTGAGGAGGCAGTATTTACTTAATGATGAGCTCTGGGAAAAAGAGCAGAGCAGGCAAGGGAAGCAAAAATTGTTCCCATCAAAGTGTAGGTGTGTGTGTGTGTGTGTGCGTGTGTGCCCAAGTTTCTGGGATCAATAAAACCAATATATTTTACAGAGCTTGCCTTAAGATTCCGGTGAGAATAAGGATACTAATCTGCCCTCGAAAACTGCTTCCCGTAGTTGAATTTTAATGCATATTGTTATTTGTTTTTATTGTTTGTCATAGCCGCTTGCACCAGAATAATCCATATTCTCTGAGATGGATAGGTGCTGCCAGCGATGCCCCAAAGCAATCGCAACCAGATGTTCAGCTTCAGAGGAGCGAGAGAAAAACAATGTGTAAGTAAGTGTGGGCGTTCCTCTGCATTTCCTTCCTCGTTACTCCTGCCATTCATGCCTCTGAAAGTCTGAGTGTCACGCAGTCGGGAGCGGCTCTCTGGATTTACGAAGAAGCGGCGCATTTTGTTATTTGTGACGAATTCTTTCTGCACCTCGGCTGAGATCATTTAAATGAGATAGATTTGAACAAAGAATAAGGGTAGAGCTACGCCTTCTCCGTATGTGCTGTGTCGTTTCCTTCAGCTTTAAAGGAAAAATCCACCCTGAGGCGTTGTTCAGATAGAAAGCGAAAGAACACTTTGAACATCCCGGGTCTGAGTGAGATGATGCGAGTGCACTTGGGTTATTTTGTCACATACCACAGAGTGGAAAATCACCTGTCAAACTGCAACAAGCAACCAAAGAATGACAACAGAGGGGTGAGAGTGTTAATTTAAAAAAAAAAAAAAGGCCTATTTTTTGATTACCTGTCAGTCAAATCCTCACATCTTCCTACATTTCATCACTGCTCTGTCTCACGGGGGAAAACCCCCGTTGAAGTCAGCAGTGTCCCGCTGTGAGCTGAATCACTCACTGTGTGAGTTTCGGCCTAAATGGGTGAGTCACTAAATGTAAAGTTAACCACTTCTTCGGGATGTTTGCAGTTGAGCTGCAGTGGAGTGTGAGGGGAGAAAATCAACAGTCTAAAACGTCAAGCGTAAAGGTCAGACGCTGGAGCCAGTTCATCAGAAACAAAGAGCAAAGGCTTATTTCTGAACTTAACATTTTGTTCTGACATTCAGCCGTCACAGCTTGAAGACACACTGCAGTAGAGACTCACACAACAACTTATACCACAGACTGTATGCTATATAAAAGATGGATGTAGTTTCCAGGTCTGAAAGCGAAACAAATGTGGGGGGTGTCTAAAACGTGCATTTTTTCTAACAGTCCACAGAGGGCCACGCCTACTCGACCTCTTTTTGTCCCACTCGCCTGCTTCATGACCGCTGTAAACACTTTCCTCATTATTTTATTATCTCAATAGCTACTTTCAAGTCTTACTGAATACAAGATGATGTTCGTTTTGTTACAGTTGCATTTAGAGTCAAACAGCTCATAAAGCAGAGTACGTTTTAGGGCAGGGGTGGGCAATTCAGTTTCCCAAGGGGAGAAACTGAGGCTGCACCAATAAGCTTATAAAGAGATACAATTAATATTGAACACAATTAAGTTCAGCGTATTGGTGCAAAAATATCTGTCTTTGATGGAACGGTGTACAAAACATGAAAGCCATTTTCTCGGGGTGCAGAAGTCGATTAATGAACTCACCGCACACCACGACAGATACTCTCAACATGCTTCCATTTGTTAACGATTTTTGAGTGAAATTATACTTTTACCTCCAAAATCAGTTCTCCTCAGTCATGCTGCCACGATTGCTGCAGATACACTCTTACTATTTAATGAATAATTAAAAGGAGTTTGGCTAACTTATCAGCAAAGTGGCTGTTTAACTTTTTCATAACCCGATTTTTTCTTCATTTATTGTTGTAAAAGTATGTCAATAGAATTCAGCTGAGGGGCGCACAGTTGCTGCCTTATAACAGAGAGACATATTGCTACTGTATGAGCATCTACTCAGCCAAAAGAATGATGGCAGTGGCCAAAAATATGAGTTTATATGTGAGTTTATTCATCTATTATTTATAATCAGTGTTTGTTTTTTTTGCACTAATGACAGCATTGCATGCAGATAATAACTTTAAGATAACTTTCTGGTTACATGTTACTGTAAGTTTCTTTATTCTTTTCCTCTAATTTTCCAGCTATTCGTGCATCATTGTTTTTTTTTGGGGGGACTATATGTTGCATTAAATTTAGTCACTTTATTGATATGTAGGAGTTAGGACAATGCTACTGCTGTTTCAGAGGTCTTTGTAAACATATTCACATGCGAGGTTGCTGTCAAGTGTTTGTGTTTCTTTCCGTCACTACTGGGTCAAACTGATGCTCAGGTCTGAGATACCTGTTGTTAAGCTGCGATTGGTGTACATATAGAAAACTACAACTTCTGCTTCAACGTCTTTCACTGCTTCTGCAAAATCTCATTGAGCCACGGTGTTCAAAGGGTGGTCCGCAGGCCAGTGGAAGTCCTTGGTAACATTATGTAACAACAAAGCAGTCGTAGGTACTAACAAATCAATTCAGAATTAACAACATAGAGCCTGTGCATCCTTGAGTACATGAGTATTGAAGGATGTGTCATATGCTGGCTCCCTAAATTGCCACTTTAAGAACCCCTAGAAAAGAGTTTTTTTTTTCTTCCTTCTTTGCACTTTCTGAAAAATCATTATTCACTTATTTTATTGCTGTACTGGACAGTAAAATGAAAACATAATTTTAAAAGACAGCCTCGTTACACAGAGTCTCTTAGAGACCTTTTTTTGGCTCATGCTGCATTCACATCATGTTGAATCCTGAAAATTTCCTATTATTCCGAATGGCGAGTGTTCACATTATCTTGGCCTACTTATGCTTGCACGCCATGAACATATTATCTGTCTATTACTATGCTTGTCTTGAAGTACTCCATCATTTTAGTATATATTATCTCTGCTGGACACAATGGGCAAATTTACTGTTAAAGCAGGCCAAAAAAGATATTATCTTTTTTAATTCCATACGTTTTCTTCCTTGGCTTACTCTGATGCCTACATTACCCACAGTGCTACGTGACTGCAGACGGTACAATTCGAGATCTGGGTATGTTATACTGGTATTGGATCCTTTAGCCCCAAGCGTACAGCTTTAGGCAGAGATGAGGAATGGGCTACATGCGCCTGCTGTAAGCTCACTTCTTTCCAAATCCACGCCCCCAGATTTTATTCACTTTCAGACTTTAGTCCCAGCCAGCTGACTTAAGGGCAGCTCCCCGAGACCTGTAAACAGTCTTTGATGTGTAAAATTGGTGGAGTTCTCCTTTAATTTTGTATTTTATTTAGCTCCGAGGTTAAAGAGGATTTGCCGCCATTAGTTCTGTGAGGAATATCTCTGATTTTTCCCAAGTGGGTCTCATTACGATGTGGAAGTGTTTTTGGCTTTATTATCATTATTATCGTCATATACATTTACAATGGAGGATGTTCATACAGTATCAAACAAAGCCCCAGACAACTCTCAACACTCAGTTTTAGACAGTCATCTGAGGTACACAGCTCTGAAGGCCCCACCCACCTACTGTTCAAATCTAATGTGTGCAGGGTGCAACCAATCAAAAAGGCCGTCTTAAAGGGAGGGCAAAGTGAGCTAGAATGACTTGTTTCAGTAAGAGGATGAATTATAGGGCTGCAGTGCAGTGTGAGGGGAGAAAAGGCCAAGTTAAGATAAATATCTTTTTTTTAACTGTGAATCATGCACAGCTCCTCCAACATAGTCCATGAATAAAAATATGGAGTTGGAAATGAGCATATCAGTTTTCCGTTAAGTGAACGTGTTAAAATACTCATATCATACTCAGATCTTACCAAAAAAAAAATGTTTTTAATCTTTCATGTTTGTTAAATGACAGAGCCTTCTAATCATGCAAAACAGGGAAGTAGCAAAAACACTATTGTGTTTAATATTATTAGAAAATCAGGAAACATCAAGATTATGTTTCAGTCTTTTTGTGACCTAGTTTGGGGGGGAAAAAAGAAACTTCCTGACCTGTGCAAGTCCCGAAAGGTCATCAGCTCTTAATTAGGATCAACAAATTAAAAATGAAGATTTCAAGAAATCTGCGAGCCGACGAGGGTGAATTTATCCTTCAAAGTTGCAAAATTTTCTAACACGCCTCACGAGCAAATCGCCAGCTTAAAATGCAAAACAGCAGCGCTGACTGATTTCTGCCGAGGGAAACAAGCCCAGCTGTGTATCCCTACCACGATCCCGCTGGCTGCACACCTGAGGCTCATTTCAAGTGGGATTGCGGTTGATGAAGATAATTAGCCATCTTTATTTTTTTCAGATGTGTGAATCAGCGCTCGAGTGTTTGGACGGGGTGATGAGGTTTTCCGGAGGATTTGGCTTTAAGAAAGATTGTTTTTTTTGTGTGTTTTTACTAAAGTGTTCCTGAAATTATCATTCCTTGCATTTCATCCTCAGTAAGAGTACGCAGGCAATAACACCTAAAAGCTGTTTGCATCCAGCTGACACAAGTTTTTTTCTTATAAAAAAATGTGAACATATATGCCTCATAAGTTGTTGTTTTTTTTTCAGAACAATAGCTGTAAGGGCAAAACTGCTGGATGTGGAGTGGGGTACAGAGATGGGTGGTGGTTCTGCACAGGATGAAATGCTGCCGCTAGAGGATACGGACCGGGGGCATCCAGGAGCGGGATGGGGGAAGATGCATAGAAAGCAGGAGTAAGAGTCGGAGGAGGTGGTGCCAGTGGTGGTGGTGGAGGTGGCGGCGGAGGAGGGATGGGAGACAAATGTGGGGTGAAAGAGGGAATAAGGTGAGGGTAGGAAGGGACAGGGAGGTGTGATGGGGGTGGTAGGAGGGAGAGGTGATGTTGGATGATGGTGTGATGGAAGGAGATGGAGGAAGAGGAGGATGACGAAAGGGATGGCTGGAGGAGGAAAGGAGGGTGGAGAGGCACACACGAGGGAGGGAGGCGATGAGGGAAACGGTGAATTTTCTCCGGGAAGAGATGTTCAAACTCTATCTCCCTCTCCTTACTTCTCTCCTCTCTTTCCTTCTCCTTCCTCCTCACCCACTCCCTCTCCCACTCTTCCTGCCTCTCCTTTAACTTTTTTCTCTCCATCTGTTTCTCCTCCTCCTCCTTTTTCTCATTCGCCACACCTCTCTCATCCTCCGTCTGCTCCCTAACTGGTGCAACATTTTCATTCCCAGCATTAACACAGTGATTACAATCAGTGACATGATTACGCTTAAAATCGTCACACTGACCACCGTCAATATCATCGCCGCCACTTCCGACACTTCCGACACTTTGATGAATCCCCCCGCAGCTTTTGTAATCAATCACTGAATCCGAGAGGTTGTTTTTGTGTCGAATGTGGCACTGCGGTTTGGCTTTTTCCTCCTCACTGTGGTCACCTTTGTTATTTTTGTGGCTGTGATCGCAGTTGTGACTAAATGCGTCATCGGCTTTGCAGTCGGACTCTTCGTCATTCGCTGTGTGCTTGTTTTTACATTGACAGTGGTCCGTGTGTGTGTTATTTGTGCTACAGGTAAAAGAATCTTCAGAAAGGACATCCACAGGTGTGTTTGCAGTTTTCTCATTGGCTTTTTTAGCCATGTGACCATGACAGAGACTTTTGTCTTTATCAAAAGTCGCACTAGAGACGGCAGAACTGTCACACTTGTCGTCCGCGGTGCCCTTTTCATTATCCTGACTGTGGTCATTGGGTTTGTTATGGGCATGACAGTCACTGAAAGGTTTCTCTGCAGAACACTTCACCTTTCCCTCGCCTCCAGAGGGACCGACGCTAAACTGGCTGTAGTCATTAGTGTCGGCATTGCTGAATTTGCTGTCATCAGAGCCCCGGTAGTTATTGAGTTTGTCAGTGGTGCTACCCTCCCTGGTATTTGAACACAGAGAACGTTTTGCCCTGCAAAAGGAATGGCAGTCAATAGTTTTGTCCTCTGAAGTGTCGCAGGTGTCCTTGCTATTGAGTTCAAGTGCCTCCTTAACATCCTGAATGCAACAGGCCTCGCCCTCGTTTAAATCAGAAGTCAAATCGGTGTGAGCTCCTTCCTGCCTTAAAACACTTACAACTCTTCTCGTCTGTCTCCTTCCCCTTTTCCGTTTCTTCCGTGGTGCTGCTCCAGCCTCTGGCAATCCCCTCTTCCTCTTGCTGGCTGTTGCTGTTCTCTTAGACATCGCTTCCTCTGCAAGCGCATCGGCGGGGAGGGTCATGTCTGCGCAGGCCGACCTCAATCTCGGCTCCGTTTCTGTCTGTTGTGCAGAGCAGCATGGGGTCGGGCTTGATGCGGGATTGCTGTGTCCTGCAGGTATTGTTTGTCTTTGACTGCACGCTGTTTCTCTAAAAGGAGCAGGGACAAGGCTAATCGTTGGTTTGCATGCTGTTTCTCTGTGAGGTTTAGGAACAAGACAAATTTCTGGCTGGCGTGCTGTGTCACAACAGGAAAAAGGAACACAGCTAATCGCTGGGTTACACGCCTTCTCTTCAGCATTCGGAGAAGCGCTTATCTCCCCCTTCCTCAAATTCCTTTGCTCCTCATCTCCCTGCCCTTCCTTCTTCCCTGCTTGTGTATTTTTGTGTATCACCCCCGTCTCTCTGTCATTCTGAGCAGGGTCGGGTGTAATTGCAGGACAGCATGTCATCTCTATAACAGACCCAGGGACGGGGCTAATCACTGAGTTACATGCTGCACCCCTGCAGAGGAGCTTTCTGAGCCCCTGGCCCCACCCGGAGGCTGATTGCTGAGATTGATGCTGGCTGGCCTCCCTTTTCACCTGCAGACACAGCTGGTTACACCGATTACACCGATTCACAGGAAGATTACTTAATAGCTCCCTCTCTTCTCGTCATTTCTAGATGCCCTCTCTTGCTCTGTCTGATCTCGTCTTATCCTTCTCTCTTCTCCCCTCATCGTCTTTTTTCTCCCTCCTACCAGCCGATGTGCTGCAAGATTACTTAATAGCTCTTTTCTCTCTTCTCCTCTTTTATGGTGCCCTCTCTTTGCAGCCTCTCTTCTCCTTTTCCTTCAAACATCTGATTCTCACAAAGACTGCTTATTATCCTTCTTCCCCTTTCTGACTCTTTTCTATCTGTTTCTTCTCCTCTTTTCCTCCTCCCCCTCTTTCTCATTCCTCTCCTTACCCCACCCCTCCTCTTCCTCCTCCTCCTCCTCCCTGATTTTTGAAGACCTAGCGCTGGAGCGTGGTGGCCTTCTGCAGAAATGGGAACAAATTTTAAAGCACTTTCATCATGGCAGCTGGAGCGATCCAGAACTGCGTCGCTACCGCTACAATGGGCTGCAAGTTCCATAGGATTTCCTGCCTGTCCTCCTTCATCCTCTTCTTCCCTTTCATCTATCTTCACCTCGCTTCCTCCCTTCATATCTTCCTGCCTCTGTTGGCAGTCAGGTTGTTTGATCACAGATGGCTTTATTCTCTCCCTCCCTTCCTCCAGCCCTCCTTTCTTTTTTCCACCTCCTTCCTTGGTCCTGTTATGTGCTCTGAAGTCGTAAAGTAGAGGATTGACACTGTAGGAAATGGAGGGCAAAGTCTTGGTGTAGCTGACCATCTCTGTCGGCCACAGAAGAACCCTGCTCCCATCCCGGCTCAGGACACGACAAAACGGCTCTTTGGGACGACTCAGAGGCAAAGAAGCCGACTCTTTTGATGGAGAGGAGTTTGATTCATCGGGATGCGCTTGAGTTGAAGACTCAGCTGATTTTTTAGGCTCATTTGCTGCAGGACGAGCCAGATCTTCTCACTTCTTGGGATTTGTTCAAATCTGTCTGATTTTCCACCGCATCCTGGATTTCAACTTTGCCGTCTCTGGCATACTGAATCTGTGCTTACACTTACAGAAATCTGCCCTGATATCTGACTGTTTAAATAAAAATGAGCTCCAGTCCCACTTTCACCGCTGACTTGGGCTCCACTCCCATTGTCCTTACATAAGGAGAGCTGGGCTCCATTCCCACTGATAATCGAGTCCTCGACTCTGATCACATTGCGATTACATAAAGAAACCTGGGCTCCAGTCCCAGAGAGTCCCACAGTTCTTTTCTTCAGTAGACATAATGGCTCCAGCCTCAAAGTGCTGGGTTGCAGTTTTAATCTCTTCACTGCACTGGTTTCCAGTATCCCAGTGATCTACACCAACAGCAACCATGTCTGCAGATACTGGAGATTTGAGCTGCTGATCTGCGACTTTCTCCCCAGATTTTTGGCTCTTTCTTGCACCGTCGCACCTTCTTGTTTCCCTGACAAGCCAGAGCCCTGCCCTGCTTGGATGAAGACAGCGGCTGATTGGTGCAGGAGTACACAGCTCCTTTTGGGCAGTGAGAAAGAGACAGGGCGGAGCTCTGCTCAGGATGGACCGCATGTCAGATGTTCCGCATACTTCTCTGCTACTGTTGGTGCTGACATTGGCGGTGTTGGTAATGGAGTTCTTGCCGATGCCGGTCGCTGTGGTTTTGTTGAAAATGGAGCCGTTATGGGTGGCACCAGAGGCTGTTGTTGGGATGTTATTGGGAGTAATGGGATGGCTTAAATAATCATGAGCCCAAGGGATCTTGTTAAAGTGGCGGTTTTCTGTGGATTTGTTGGTATCACTGTTCGTCAGGGTGGTGCTGATGCCGGGCGTAATGGTTGACAGTTGACTGTAATCCAGATTGGCCTTGTTGAGCATGCAGGATTCAGAAGCAGCAGTAGTTGTGGTGTTGCTAGCGTCCGTTTGCTCGTAGGCCCACTGCGTGTTGCTCAGTAGCGTGCTTTCCAGGGCAGGGTCCAGGGGAAGAAAGGGCCGTATCCGTGGGGTCTGAGGCTCTAGATGGAGGGGAGAGCAGAAAGGATTATTACAGCTGAATCTGGTTACATTTACATGTAGAACATAACTGGATTATCTGTCGAACCTGACTATAAAGAAAAGAGTAGGAAGGGATACTGAATACCCTTCCTACAAAGAATTCCATTCATTTTTAAGGCTTCCCATACAGTAAGCTCCTTAGGCTTTTTTCAGCATTTTGGCACCTCACCATAACTCTTTTGTTGCTTTCAGCACGTTTGAATATGATTTATGGATGTAGGATGGACTTAGGGGGGAAAAAATAAGCACAGATTTGAATGTATCTCACTTAGAAATGGCAAAAAATAGGACTTGTGTAATATGTGTAATATCCATCTTTGTATAACCATTATGGCGCTCAATATGCTGTCAGACATTCATCTGTCTATACCTCAGTTTGGCATTAGGTTTAGACAATTATTTCTGGAGTGAAGGTTTTAAGATGAATGATAACTTTAAAAGTGATTTACAAATGTGCTTATTTGTTCTGACTCTGAAAGTAAAAATGCATTTAATACTTTTAGCAGCGTTGAATTTAAATTGAGTTGAACTTTTTCATAGGTTTCAACTTTAAAATGAGAAAAGGAAACTTTACCGGAAAGACAAGGTGACCCTCGCG
>JAMQGT020010050.1:0-13006 GCA_024447675.2 Pterophyllum scalare
ACTTGACAGAAAAAATTTTTGCACAGGTTTTGGCTTTTAAAGGCTATGGTCTTAAACTTTTGATCAGCTGAAAAAATCATGTTTGAGTGTAAATGCAGTTTTCAAAAGATTCCCTGCACCGATTTCTTCTTTTAGCATTGTGAAGCTCTACTTAGAACCTTCTTAAGATCCAATAGTGCAAAATGCAAATTCTTGCAATTTTTAACTGGTCTTAAGATTTTGATCAGGAGTGTATTAAGATTGTATGTCATGCCATTTACAACAACTCATAGGGACTAGAAGGAAGCTTCTCTTCATTGACTCAATTTTAAATTCAAAACGGAATTCAAAATATTTCTCTTCACATATAAAATCCTGAGTGATCAGACCACATTATCTTAAAGGCCTAAGAACACCATGCTGTTCTAACAGAGCACTTTGCTTTCTAGAGTTTCTCCACTCACCTCCTTTCGCTCCCGATGCCGCTCTCACATGTCACCTGTAGTTTGTGTTTTGAGCTGTTTTTTGTTCTAGTCTCTTTCTTGTCTCTTTCCTTTTTGTTTCGTGATGCAGCAAATGTTTTCTACTGGTAAAAATCTGGACTGCAGGCAGGCCTGATCTGTCACCGCCATAATAATAATAATAATAATAATAATGCCTTAGACTTATATAGCGCTTTTCAAGGTACTCAAAGACACTTTACAATTCCATGCACTATTCATTCGCACCTCAATCATACTTGGTGGTGTTAAGCTACTAATGTAGCCACAGCTGCCCTGGGGCAGTCTGACAGAAGCGTGGCTGCCAATTTGCACCTACGGCCCCTCCGACCACCACCAAACGCCAACCACATTCACACTTAGGCAATGTGAGTTAAGTGTCCATACCATCAGAGAACAGGCTTTTGAATTGAATGCTGATAACAAGCTGGATGGTCCCTCTCCTCTTTAGAGGACGATGCAGCGTCCATGCTTTCCAAAAAGAATTTCGAATTTCAATTTGTCTGATCACAAAACAGTTTTCCACTTTGCCTCAGTCCATTTTAAATGAGCTTTAGCCCAAACAAGATGGCAGCATTTCTGACTCACGCTCACTTCTGGCTTCCTCTTTGCATGACAGAAGATTAACCTGCATGTGTGGATGGCACATTCACTGAAAATGATTCCTGGAAGTGTTTCTGAGCCCATACATTGATTTCCACGATGGAATCACGCTTGTTTTTAATGCTGTGCTGCTCAGAGGTCTGAAGATCACGGACATCCAGTATTGATTGTCAGCCTTGTACCTTAAACACAAAGATTTCTCCAGTTTCTCAGAATCTCTTGATGATATATATTGCAGATGATGAGATATTCAAAGTCTTTGCAATTTCACACTGAGGAACATTATTTTGAAATTGTAGATGCAGTTTTTTGCAGATTGGTGAACCTCTGCCTATCTTTACTTCTGAGAAACTGAGGTGTTCTTTTTGTACCCAGTCATGTTACTGACCTGTTGCCAGCTAACCTAATTAGTTGCACAATATTCCTCCAGCTGTTTCTTCTTAGTAGCACTTCCCCACCATCCCAACTTTTTTGAGACGTGTTGTTGCTGTCAGATTCAAAACAATGCAGCATTTTTCATGGCATAGAAAATGTCTGTTTAAACATTTGATATGTATAATATGTATAACTTAAAATAAGTTGTTACTAACAAAACAAGATATATAACATGTTAATCTGTGACCTTTAGCTGTGCTGGCTAATGGATTTTGTTACTATGGCAATAATGTCTGTCTTCTTACTGAACTCATCTAATTACTTTTAGTCATTCATTTTTCATATTTTAGAAAAAATGAAAAACATTTTTACCGTAGACATTTAGATTGATATGTGCTACAGTTTGCATATTGTGACCTTTGAGCTTAACCACATTCAGACCTTTTCATTTAAATAAATATTCTAACACAGAATTAGAGAAAAGTTTTAACCTGGACAGATGACCTTCTCCTGAATTCAATTTTGAGCTTGAAATAATTCAGTCTGCAAAAACCTGCTGTTCAGAAGCATTATCACACATTTCTGAGGAACCTGTTTATTCCCTCGTACAGCAGGCGAGCTGAGTCACTCACATTTAAATTCACGTTTGGTGAAACAGAATTGGCAGGTCTGTTGAGAGGGGAGTTTACAATTACATTTTTTCCTCTGACACACCACCTAACATCTGCATAAATGGCTTCTAATTAGCATCTGAAGCCTGACCAGCCAGACTAATTTAACATGAATCAAATCTGATTGGAGACAATACTGTAACTGCATCCCGTTAAGCAATTGTGTTACTTTTTACCTAACATTTGACTGCAATTCACATGGAAATTGTTCTTGCTGTCATCATTTGTTAAGCTAATGTTTAATCAGTGTTTTGCTGCAGGTTTGTGAAATAAACAGGGCCATTACCATTATTCTCTGGGTTTGGGGATTTAGTCGTTTTCAACAACTTAAATTTGTACCATTAAAAAGAACGACTGGATGTTTTATAGGCTGCTTCCAGTGGGTTTTTTTTAATTCAAAAACTTCCAGATCCCCCAAAAAAATGTAAATTAGGTATGACTTTTATTTTGGCTTAATCTGTTCTGTGGACTTGGAGCCCTGTCTGTATGTGACATGTGTATGGACTTACCTTTTTGTGGATTTGGACTTCATTGTCCGGAGACTCATATTGTGCATTTGTTGATTATCCTAACTGTAAATAAACCTTTGAACTTAGTCACAAGTCCTGCATTTGAGTCCACCTGCTAGCTGAGCCAAGACAAATGGAGTCTTTAAAACTGAGTTCTTTGTCTAGGGAACGAAAAGCCTCCGTGTTGATTCCAGAATTTCCACAAATTTATTTAAAAGAACAGGGTTTTGATTCCACATGGTTCTTGAAACGAGTTTAAAACTCGTTTCTCATGCCGGTAAATATAGCATCAGGTTGACATCCACATGCATACACGGGCTTCATGATGGCAAGAATGGTTAAAGAGGGCCTCAGCTGAGCTCAGCCTTTTAACAGTTTCATAACGTTCTGTAAGTCTGGAGAGAAGCGTCCAGTTTTTTTAAATAACCCTGCTGATTTTTGTTGCTAGTGAGTTGTGCAGAGAATATAAGTCAGGATATGTGAGCCTCTGCTGAGCAGATTCGACTGCTTTTTTAAAAAAAATATCTCATGCACCCATAGACTGCTTTTAAAATATGGACGTAGGTACCTTGATGCCACCCACTGCAGGTTTAAGAATGGGAAACACCATCCATCCTTTATACTGTCTGAGTTAACGTCCTGAATCATAGTAATCACGGCTCACCATGATCACAGGGATCAGCATTCTTTTGTTGTCTTGTGCAGTTTGTATTTTGTTCTGTTTGTTGTGGTTTCTCTGTGCTCCTCTGTTATCTCTCCTTTTTCCTTTCACCTCCCAACCAGTTGCAGCAGAAGGCTGCCTCTCCCTGAGCCTGATTCTTCTGGAGGTCTCTTCCTCTTAAAGAGGAGTTCTTCCTCTCCACCATCACCCAGTGCTTGCTCATAGGGGAGGAATTTGGGGGATTCTCTCAAATATTGTAAACCCCTCACCTTCCAATTGAGATGTTGTGAATTGGCACCATAGACAGATTCCAAAGGAGGATGCATTTAGAACACCATTTTTGCTCCCCCGCCCCTTTTTGTGGTAAATTTAGTTCCCCACATATCACACACTGTGCACACAAAGCACCGCATCTCCTCTGATGTTATGCTGACGCTGGTAGGTTGATAACCATGGATGAGCCAGAAGGAAAAAAGAAGGAGGTCCAATTATTTTTGAAGCTTTTTCTCCAGATGTCTGACAGCCAATTAAGTTCTGAGACTCTGTTTTTCTCTGAATCTTAGGTGTGGTTGCTATTTTGCTAAATAATCTTGTGATAATGTTGCCTGTCCTCCTTGTTCTCAGTTAGCCTCAATAACATGCCTGATATGAACATGATTCCTAAAATGTATCACATGACCTGAATGTGTAACAGAAATCATGTTGAAATATGTTTTAAGTCAGTAGATTCATAAATCAATTCATCATTGCTGTGACCAGAGCACCCGCATTTATTCAAGTTACCTCCTCAAACAAAAGCAGCCTGATATCAGAAACAATATCAACTTTGACTCTTATGTCTAAAAATCATTACTGGATGCCCATGATCTTTGAGCCCTCAGACGGCATCACACTTTTCTTGTTTGTATGCTGACTTGCTGAGTCGGCATACAAAATGCCAAAACTTGGTAAATTTATTTAAAAGCAATACAGAATGACTGACACTCTCACTGCATTATTTTCCAGTTTACCAGTTTGCTGAAGCATTACCAGGTGTCTGATTTTTGTTTGTTTGTGTTGGGAAAAATCCCAGGAATTCTACCAATCATAAAAGACCAGGCGCGATCAGCTTCCAGGGCAAGAGCTTTTTTTAATTCTTGTACAGAGGAAACAGTTTCATCCTGTTTGACAGCCTGCAAGTGCCTACCCGAGGAAGTGTTTCACAGTATTTTATACCTCACATGGCGGCAAGCAGTATAGGCGTAAGAGGAAGTAAAGCCACACAGTGACATTTGATGCAGTTTCACTTTGCTCTGTAGCTACAAAAACAAAAAACATGCTTGATCTACAACCTGACACTTAGATATGAGTCAGAGGGTGATTTCCAGACTGGTCAGACGTAGGCATCTTTCTATTCATAACTAATGCAATTCATACAAGTAATTCAGATAATTATAATTATTATAACTCACACAGTTTGTTTGACTTTTTTAAGTAGAGATTTCTTTTATTTATTGATACCAATGATGTGCAAAATCCTGCATAGAAATTCACCAGAATAGAGGAAAAAAATCTGAAACTTTCCAACAGAGTGAACACTGAGGTCATGTCCTTAGATGACCTTCTGAGAAGTTTTTTTTGTTTGTTTGTTTTTTAGGGATTTCACAGGCTTGCTGAAAGTATTTGGCTGACAACAGTATCATGGCTATTAACTATTTTCTTCCTGGAAGACAAATTAAAAAAAAAAACTTGTGGCATTCATGACCAGCAGTAACTGCTTCTCAAAAGGGTGAAGTAAAAATATCCCTTTTCTAACGGGGCTGCAGCCAGATTCTAAAATCCAGTTAACTGTTGGATTATACTTCCTAAGGTTTTAATTATACAGGCCATTTAGATGCAAGGCCACAGAACATCCAAAAATTACAAGTGCAGAAACACCTAATGCATCAAAAATATGTAATTTATTTTTATGGTGACAGCCCAACAATAACACATGCTATTGTTAGTTTATATTAAGGGGGAAATACTTAGTTGAGATTTTTTTTCCTTTTTCATGTACAATACTTGACTGATTTTCTTTAATGTACCTTTAAACTGTTCATGGTTTTGAAATCGTACAAAGACAGCATATCAAATGTCAGTGAGTGAGTTTGTGTTTGGCAGCTGTCGAGACCAGTTTCCGAAGTTATTATTTTCTCATTCTCCCTTGATAGCTGAACAACAATTTGTGCCCCTTTTGTCGTAATTTTTGTTTTATAATGTTCCAGATTTTTCCAGTGAGTCAGAGGCTGGTATGCAAGGAGGCCAGTTTACCCCAGAGCTGTTGAAATGTGTGCAGAATGTCATTTGGCATTCTTTTCCCTGAAAAAAGATTGTCAAGATGGCGTCATAAGTTCCTCAAAAACCTGCATATGTCATTAAGCATCAATACATCCACAGTATGTTGACTAATAGACCATTACAGTCTCCCAGATTTGGAATTGTGCGCTGATTAATCAGCAGACAGTCCCTCTCCTCTTTTAGCCTGGAGGATGCAGCGTCCACGATTTTCAAAAAAGGATTTTAGAGTTTTCCACTTCACCTCAGTCCATCTTAAATGAGAAGGTGGTGTCTCTGGGTTATTGTTTATGTAAAAGTTTGTATCTGCATAGCAGAGTTTTGAATTTGTGATTACAGCAAGGAATTGTTCGCTGGAGGATTTTCAAAAGTGATGACACATAAACACATAAAAATGGCTCATCTTCAGTATCTGACGTGTTGTTTTTGCTCTATTTTCAACTTCAAACGATACAACATGGATTCTTTTTTCTTTTTTTTCTTTTTTTTTGGATTTTACACAGTGTCCCGACTATTTTAGAAGGGGGGGTTGCCTAGTTTGAGAGGAAAACGCTAAAGAAGTACTCACAGCTACACTCACAGCTACACGTGAAATTTAAAAATAATTTAATAGAAAGGAGATTCAATACTTTCTCTTTGATACTGAGATGAGTAGTCACACGACACTGATTTATCAATTTCAGAATTTAAACAAAGTTATGCAACTTAAGGGCCGTTTGAGATACTCTCCAGAAGCTGCACATCTGGAGGGGAGCAGAATTTAGAGTCCCCACCCAGTTGGTGTCTAGAGACAAAAATAGTCATTCACAACACAAACCAATCACAAGTCTGAAAACTGAGATGGACTTCATTGCTCAGTTCGCCTTTGCTCGTCTCCCCCTCAGCTTCCTCACCAGTCAGATGTTGGAGGAGGAGTTCTTCATGGCTCCTCCAAAGCAACTGGTTGAGCAGGTAACAGCGGCACTGTTGGAGCATTCCCCGGTGTGAAATAAACTCCTCGCTGCTTCAAGTTTCAGAGCTGATTGGGAGCTGCACACATAAGCAGTCTCCTGCTGATTAGATTTCTGCTCTTAATCACTTAATCTTATTTGTCCCATAGTCGTTGGCTCCTTTCCACCTATTTGTATGTCGAGCTTTACTGACCACTGATCAGATTAGAATTTATCAACGCAATAGTTTTATTGTTCCCAGATGGACGACTTAGTTTTTTTTTAAATAACTTTTTGTTCATGTGGTTTTCAGCCTCACTCTCTCTCCCCAGTCTCCTGAAAACACAGTCAAGCTCGCAGGTGGAAGTAGGAAAAATACCGGAAGTTGGTGGTATTTTCTAAATAAAAGACTCCATTAGCGCTTTAAATTTTTCATTAAGACAGTAAACTGCATTTATGGATCAGCTTTTCAAATGACAAACTGGCAAAGCACAAACGCATTTAATTGTTATCATCTGTACATAATCGATATTACATAATGAATATTTAAAAAAAACAGGCTGCAATGATATATGACTAGTTTTATTTATTTATTTATTTATGATATTTGCTACATTTCTCAAATTCCATCCTTCCATAATATTTTTATTGCAAGACTTTTAACACTGTATTAGCTTTTTTTGCAGTATGGCTACCTTTACTTCATCTCAGTATCATCTCCCTCTCCCAGCGCCCATGGTAGTTTTTCTTGGTTTAAATGCTTTTCACATTGTGGATGTTCTCGTATAGGTGATAATTTGTGTGGTTTTCTGTTACATGTGCCCAACTTGAAAAAATCTTGCTTACAATTCCCAATAATTTGGGCAAGTGAACACTGCTTTCAGAAGAGTGAAAAATAAATTAATACAGAATGGAAAATTTACTTTGACTAACTTACTTTTTCAGCTCAGTGTTTTTATATTTAAGTGCAGCTGTTTTTACTTAGAAAGTAATCTGAATATTTGGCCAAAACCTCACACAGTGATGAAATCATTAATGGGCTGTAATTTTGGGTGGTTTTATGCAAAATTTGGGTCTTTTTTTCCACACTGTTAAAACTCCACAAGTAAAACACAACTTTATGATTAAATAAATCACTATAGACCAAAAAAAAGACTGGTGCTACAAAATAAAAGAGAGAAGATTGGTTGTTGCTGATTTTTATTATTTGTAACTGATAAGAATAAACTGAAACAACCTTGATTGAGCCTGGAGAACTTGGTAACCATCCTTGACAGTTAAGGAAATAGTTGAGTAAAAAGCACAGATTTTTATTTTTCAAATTCAGTGTTATATGTATAGAAGTCGTAACAACAGCTGCCTCTAGGTGCTTTACATTGTGAGGTAAACACTCCACAACATTATAGAGAGAACCCCAAAGGACCTGGTGACAGTGTAGAGGGAAAATCCCATTTAAGAAGGAGAGACCACCCCTAAACCATCAGCCAATGGCTGTGAATGGTTGGGGGAAAAGATAAAAGGAGAGCCCAGAAATATAAGCAATATGAACAAGATGTAGCACGAAACTGCAGCAGACAGAAGACCAAATGTAATAGTGGCAATAGTAGTTCAGGGTCACCAGTTCAGGGTCATCCAGTCATACTGTAACTATAAGACTGAAAGTTTTAATCTCAATCGTAAGAGTACAGAAGGTGTCTGTCTCCTGAAACCAAACTGGGTGCCGATTCCACAGGAGAGGAGCCTGATAGCTGAAGGCACTCTGGACAGATCTCCAATCAATGAGACTTGTGCATTATTAATAATGTATGAATGTTAACTTATGTTATTAATGCTGCATTTACCTTTGTCAGTGCTATGCATGTTTCAAGGATTGGTCTTAAAGAATACAGCAGCCACTGAAGTGTAGAGGCTTTATGATCATATGTTATATTTCTATGGCAGCATCTTTCTTTTCCCTCTATGGCTCTATGAATGCTGATGATTTATGAAATGATAGGCTGACAAATTGATCAACTGAAAGACAACAAGTGAAAGTTGGTTTATCACTAATGTTTTAGGACATGGAGCGAAGAGCACCTATAATAATCACCAAATAACCCTGCAGTCTTTGGACTTTAAGGGAGAGCTGAGACTCAGGAAGAGCATACAGGCTCCACTCAGAGTCCAGCTGACCAGATGGTTTGAACCAGGAACTGATTTTAGTTTTGGAAATTTTCTGAACCACAAGAAAACCTGCACTCTGAAAGGGAAGGAGTCTACTGAGAAAATTAAATACTTAAACACTCTAGTAATTGTACCAAAGGCACACCATTTTTATGTGCGCCAGATATTGTTTGAACTGTTTTATATTGAAAACCCAAGCCGGATGTGTTGTTTCCAGCATGAGAGGCAGAGAACCTGTGATTTGGAAATAGCAGCTGGCTGCTTCTCGCTCTCTTTCTCTCGCTCTCTGCTGTCTCTGAAATCGGGGCGCCTTTTTAAACTTTTTTTTCTTTATCTTATATTCTGACTCAATCGGACTCCACACGAAGTCTGTTTTTATCCAGAGGAGCTTGCCATGTGCATCACGCGGCTGGAGACCTAAACCGTGGGGTCTGGAAGAGGTGAAGATGCCTCATGGACCGCTCCATCACCGCCAGTGCGCCAGTTCAGGGCATCCCAAACGCCGAATAACAAAGAAATGCCGAGGTTTAGCGTCAAATGGGTGGTTGCGGTGGTGTTGATTGTGGTGGTCGGCGGCGCCTTCCTCTTCTGCGAGTATCTCATTTACTTTCCGACCATCCTCAAGTGTGCCTGGCCGAAGATCAGCCATGCTCGCGGCGGAGAGGGCATCAACGGCCACCCGATGGACTCCACGGTCCGCGCTATGGTGCTGTCGGACACGCACCTTCTCGGAGCCGTCGGAGGACACTGGTTTGACAAGCTGAGAAGGTAATAATATATATAATTTATTCTCATATATTTTGCCCTCCGTCCGTCCGTCTGTGCCCGGGGCTCTGCAGGAGTGATTTGTAAACAAAACCATCCGATAACGCTGACTTGTGTCCAAACGCGCAGGGAATGGCAGATGGAGAGGGCTTTCCAGACCGCTCTGTGGCTGCTCAGGCCCGAAATAGTGTTTATTCTCGGGGATATCTTCGACGAAGGCAAGTGGAGCTCGCAGAAGGTAACGTAGAGCTCCCTGTTTCCCTTCTTGTATTTTCTTTGCCCCCCACCACCACCACTGTTTATGATAAATATGATGATGTTCGAGTATGTGGATGCAGAGCAGAGGCCGGGGTTCTCCGGTCATAATAATCAACATCTTGTACCATCCGGGCCCGCGAGGCTGTAGGTTTTGAGGAAAACAGCTGCAGCAGGTATCCTCCATGGTACATCCATCCTAGTGTAAGGGGGGAAAAGCCTCTGGGAATTCTCAGAAATCTATTACTGGGTTATAAAATGGGATCTGTCAAGACAGATAGAAGAAAGGGGAGCAAGAGAAACACAAAAGAGCGCCTCAGACAGTAAAATCTCCTCTGATCTACTCTCACCCCCTTCAGCTTCCTCATTCATTTTCAGTCTTGGCCGGTAACTCTTTTAATTTGGATTGTGTTAAAAGCGGGAGGACCTGCATATTTGAATTCATACAAAGAGCAGTGCTGAAAGTAGGTCTGCAACATGTGAATAGATCAGTGTGTCATTTATTTCCTAGACCGATTAATCATATATTTTATTTGTGTAACATTTGTGGTTAATTCACAACTTGTTTGCCTTCCTCTTGATGGATTTCGAGCTGATAGCTTGCACACAGAAAAAATAATACTAGAAGATTAATAAATGGTAGAAAATTGTCCCCATTTTGCTCTGCTAACAGTCCAAAACCCAACCATCTTTAATTAAATTATTACAAAGTGTAATAATGATGCAAATCTTCACATCCCAAACTTCAAACTCAGGAAATGTTTAGGATGCTTGCCTGATGCGTGCCCAACAGTATCATATTATTCATTCTGTGACCCAGCTAATTGATCTAATAATTAATTGTTTTGGTTGTAGTCTTGAAAAATTGTCACAGAATTAAACGGTATTGAATGCAAACATGAGAAGCTTGAAATATTTGGTGCTGGACTTGATTTGTGAGCTTTTGAGTTTGGAGAGAAAACATATACTAAAAAAGTATTCAGTTTCTTTCCTTTTCCATAAATTTTCGAAAGATTGTCCACGTTTTGTTCTATCAGCAGTGTAAAACCCAAGCATCCTAAAATAGCAGAACAAAGATGCAAAATTACACATTTCAGATGCTAAACCAGGCAAAGGTTATATATTTGCCCGATAATTGACTTTAAAGATCACTCAGTACGCCAATTAGTCCCCTATTCACTCATTCTGTAAATCTACTAATTGATGAACAACTAATTATTTTGGTTCTAGTCTCAAAAATTGTCCAAAAACCAAACGATATTCAATGTACAGTGTTAAAGAAAACGAGATAAGCAGCTTATTATCAAACAGGACAACTTGAAACACACAGTATTTGTTGCTGGTGTGCTTGATTTATGACTTGTTTCAGGCATCTTGCTTGAGGCCTCAGTGCTGAGAGTTTGCAGAAACAATAAATACTTAAAAGCAGAGCAACAGACCAAGATATATTTGCAGTTACTTATCTTATCCTTTGATTTTTTTGATCTGTAAATATTAGAAAAACTGCCTTCTTTGTTCAACCAACAGTCAGAAAATACTGTTTAATTAAAAATAGTATAAAAGTAAAAAAAAAAGAGTAAAATCCTTACAATTGACACAAGATGACAAATGTTCCAAATTCCCACATTTTATAAATTCTATAAATAAGTCACGTCATACGAAACAAACATCAAATCCAGAGCACTGATGCAATTAAAGGCTTTTTCTGTGTGCAGCTTCAGCCCTCGTAGAAGCAAAACTGAATCTGAATCAAAGCAGCTCATCTCAGTCACCCGTGGGGGGCTGCCGGGCGACCCTCAGAGATCCCATTAACAATCATGAGCTTCTCCGGGGAGTTTTTCTTCTTAAAGGCCTGAAACCTACTTCAGCTGTGATCGTGTTGTTCTCTCTGCAGCACTGGGAGGATGACGTGCGTCGCTTCAACAGAATGTTCAGACACTCCACTGACACAGAACTGGTTGTACTGGTTGGGAATCACGACATTGGTTTCCATTATGAGTAAGCACATTCTTTATGCTCTCATTGTCTTTCTGTTTTCAATGCACAGCCTTTAATTTATGACCAGTTAAGCAGGTTTTACTTGGCCTTTGAAAAAGGTGTGGAGGGTGCCAGGATACTCTAGGTTAAATAAGGGCCTCTGACTTTTCTCTATTAGTCGCATTTTACCTCAGAGTGACTCAGTATAAGCGATTTGCAGTGCTGTTCTTTGTTGCCCTAGTTACAGAAATACCTGCCTCCTTAAAAGTTTTTATAGCAAGAGAAAGCATTAAACATGGCACTCAAAAAAAAAAAGTCAATAAATGTCTCCAGGGAAGACCACGCCTTTTAGGCTGTGGTGTCTAAACTTTAGTACAGGATGTCTCTTGTCCTGTCTCTCTCCCCTCAGCCCCAAGCGGTCATGGCAGATGACTGCCCCTTCCTGAGCCTGGTCCTGCTGGAGGTTTCTTCCTGTTAAAGGGGAGATTTTCCTTCCCACTGTGGCCAAGTGCTTGCTCATAGGGGGTCGTTTTGACTGTTGGGTTTTCTCTGTGTTATTGTAGGGTCTTTACCCACAATACAAAGCACCTAAAGGCGACTGTTTGTTGTGATTTGGCGCTATATAAATAAAAGTGGATTGAATTGTGATTATCATTATCATTATTATTATTATGAGTAGTAGTAGTAGAAGCAGTTGCCATTATGGGTGCATTACAGTTTAGTGATTTATCCTTCAAATAAATGAACCACATTATTACAGTTTATGAAACTATTTCTCTGAGGAAGTTTATATTAGTATTATATATGATTTACATAACATTTTGAGTGTGATGGCTTCAGTGTTTGTCTCAACATTATTGTCGCTTCTGTTGTGAGCTGGAATTATCACGATTATAAATAAAATTCAATTTAATTGAGTTAAATAGTTAATTTACAGTAGAAAACAGTAGAAAAGTTCTGCTGAGGCTTTATTGGGCAGATGTACATTGATCACCACTGAAATGTATTTACTGCCAACCTTCTTGCATGAGGATGCCTTTGTAGAAAAGGTTAAGTGTTTCCTCCTGAATGGACACCTCGATCGTAAAGTCATCCGCCGAAGAACTAAGCCGAAAAAGCCTCGTCTAACAATAGATTCTCCATACAGTGACGCAGGAAACCTGGAGGAGAGGATGAGCGGAGACAGTGATTGTGATAAACTGCACCACACGACATTTTACACGATGTCATTATTTAGTTAACAAAAACTAAGAACACTCCACGTTTAGCAGCAATACCTTGAAGTAATAGTTTTCTGTATGAT